>JACXGJ010003768.1:0-50865 GCA_016801105.1 Esox niger | reverse complement strand
TCCAGTGAGATCTCTTGGTTCTGTGCAGCTGTCTTCCAGTGAGATCTCCTGGTTCTGTGCAGCTGTCTTCCAGTGAGATCTCCTGGTTCTGTGCAGCTGTCTTCCAGTGAGATCTCCTGGTTCTGTGCAGCTGTCTTCCAGTGAGATCTCCTGGTTCTGTGCAGCTGTCTTCCAGTGAGATCTCTTGGTTCTGTGCAGCAGAAACTGGTAGAGAATGGAGCCCCATGTCCTGGACCGCTGTGCTACTGTGACCTGGCTGTGGTGTTGGATGCCGATGGCGGCAGACAGGGCTTATGCAGAGCTTTGTGTGTTTGTGTTTACACGGGTTCTGGACAGGACATCAGAGAGGCTCTGCTGGATGCAGAGTCCTGGCACACACCCACACACTTCTCCCTCTCACCCTTGACTGTCTCCCCCCCCAGCTCTGTGCCAACGGACTGAATGAGTGCAAATGAGGAAGGAAGGTTGTGAGTCACCACACATGACTAAAACAGGGCCAGTGTATATGTTTGAGTAAAATGTTGAAGTAAAATATGTTTTATTCTATAAACTACTTATAACATTACTCCCAAATTCCAAATAAAAATATTGTCATTTAGAGTATTCAATTGTAGAAAGAACATCTGGTCAAAATAAGCAAAAGAATATGCATTGTGTTCAGACTTCAAATAACACAAAGAAAACAAATCCATATACATTTTTCAACAACAAAATACTAATATTTTAACCTAGGAAGAGTTCAGAAATCGATATTTGGTGGAATAACCCTGATTTTTAATAACAGCATTCATGTGTCTTGGCATGCTCTCCACCAGTCTGTCACACTGCGGATGGGTGACTTTATGTCACTCTTGAATCAGAATTTCAAGTATCGCGGCTTTGTTTGATGGCTAGTGACCATCCATGTTCCTCTTGATCAAATTCCAGAGGCTTTCAATGGGGTTCAGGTCAGGAGATTGGGCTGGCCATGACAGGGTCTTGATCTGGTGGTCCTCCATCCACACCTTGATTGACCTGGCTGTGTGGCATGGCGCATTGTCCTCCTGGAATAACATTTCTCAGAGTTGGTGAACATTGTCAGTGCAGAAGGAAGCAGCTGTTCTTCCAGGATAACCTTGTACTTGGCTTGATTCATGTGTCCTTCACAAATATAAATCTGCCCGATTCCAGCCTTGCTGAAGCATCCCCAGATCATCACCGATCCTCCACCAAATGTCACAGTGGGTGTGAGACACTGTGGCTTGCAGGCCTCTCCAGGTCTCCATCTGACCATTAGACAACCAGGTGTTGGGCAAAGCTGAAAATGTTACTCGTCAGAGAAGATGACCTTACTCCATTTCTCTACAATACAATCCTTATGGTATTTTGTATAACTTCAGCCCAGCCCCTAGGAGCCTGTTTTAAACTGTCCTCGCCGTGCACTTCACTCCAGCTGCTGTTTGTCATTCTTTTTGTAGGTCACTTGATGTCATCTAATGAGTGACATTCTAATGAGTTGACAGTCATCTCGGTCAGTGGACAGTCGTTTTTGCCCTCTGCCAGTCTGTAGCTTTGTTGTCCTTATTGTCTGTTGCTTGACCTTGTTTTTATGAACCTCTGTATTTGAGATTTTCAGAATGGAAGCAACCTGATGCTCACTGTATCCCTCTGCCAGAAAAGCCAGAATTGAACCTTTCTTTTCCTCACTCAAAGCATTTCTTTTCAACTCTTTTGTCATGCTGAGTAGTTATTTTCTATTCAAATTACCTTTGAGGTACTACTTGCACTGTTTCTGCCATCCAGCTGGTCCTATTGCAAGAGGATAGTGATGACCACAGCAGTTGGTTTTTATACTTTTCCTTGTTAATTAGATTTGGTTCAGGTAATCACCTAATCAGTACCTCATTAAGTAAAATCAGGTGTGCCTTTGTTGGAATTTAACAGACACTGGAATGGAATGGCTGCCATAGATTTAGAGATGCTGATTTAAGAATAATTAGGAATCTTCTTTTTTTCCTGAGCTGTATATTTGTTCGTGAGCTGTGTATATATATTTTTTTTTTTCCCAGGGCTGTTTATACATCTCCCGGAAATTATTACATAAATATAAATACTAATATATTTATTTATCAATGCTAAACACCCACTGACCACCTTCTTTCTGCCCCCCTTTCCAGGTTCTGGCCACGGGCTTGAGCGCCCTCTACTCCTCCCTGCCCCGGAAGATTGAGGTGCGGGGCGATGACTGGCACGCTCTGCGACGGGAGGACTGGATGGGCGTGGCCTCCCTGGTGCTCTTCATGAATTCCCTGGAGTTCTGCAACGCTGTCATCCAGGTGGCCCATCCTCTGGTACGCGGACAGCTGGTGGACTATGTTCACAATGGCTTCCTGGTGCCCGTCATGGGACCCGCCTTGCACAAGGTGAGCAGACGCTCTGATTGGCTGATCATTGTGTAGAGTACAAAAGTTAAAACTTTTAAAAGCGTATATGTGTATATACATTTTTGTAAAGAAATTAACATTGAAATAAACAGGTCTTAACATGCCATTTCTAAATACACCAAAAAACAAATCTGTAATTTTTACATACAATATACCTTGCTTTTAAAATATATCGTTCTTTTTTTTTACAGTTTTGCAAAGTTATTTTTATGAGTTTGCTGTTTGATTATTAGCCAATTCAAGAGGAGATGGAATACATTCAGGCAGTTAATACCTACAAAAATGATTTGGGTTAAGTAAAGTTGGGAAGTGCAGCAAACGGCGAGTTAAGAAAACGGCATACAGCTGATGTAGACGTTTGCCGTCCAAGGCACCTGTTATGAGTTGACATATAATTGCTTCAGAGTCCTATTGCAGAGTTTGGCGTGGCCACCAATGCTTTCTCTTTCTCCATCTGCACTCCTGTTTTTTTTTTTCACACAGCCATTGAAGTGTGTGAGTGTGCGCGTGCGTGCGTGCGTGTGTAGGCAGAGTGTATATGCAGAAAGAGGGAAGGCCAGATTTGGACCCATCCTGCAGTGATACCTGTGCCGCACAGATCTCTGGACACACCCTGGTTCTGACTGTCGACCTGTCTGTTGTCTCCCTCTGCCTGTAGTCGTCTGTTGATGAGATGATCGCCAGCACAGCCTACCTGGACCTCTTCCTGCGCAGCGTCACGGAAACGGCTCTTCTGAAAACCTTCCTGCGCTTCATCCTTGTGCATCGCCATGACAACGACACCATCCTGGACACGTTGTTAACACGCATCAGCAGCAACTCACGAGTCAGTTGTGTGTGTGTGTGCGTGCGTGCGTGCGTGTGCGCGTCTGTGTGTGATGACTCCTCTCTTCTGGTGTGATTGTGTGGGTGGTGGGATTTTGAATGAGATGCTGCATTTTAGTCATTTAGCAGACGTAGCAGATTAACTGTTAAAAGTGAACTATAATAGACCAAAATGTATTTAATGTATTTAAGTTTTGGTGGACTTGCCGAAAATGTGTTTAATGATGTTCTAACCAGTCATCACAGAATGATACAGGCCTTAAAGTCACACTGAAGAAGTAAAGAACAAAAATCCCATTATGTGAT
Organism: Esox niger; assembly: GCA_016801105.1. NCBI lineage: Eukaryota > Metazoa > Chordata > Actinopteri > Esociformes > Esocidae > Esox > Esox niger. Next base: position 47,311 of record JACXGJ010003768.1, on the reverse strand, counting down.
TGTAACACAAGGAGAATCTGGCTATTTTCAGCTTAGTATGAACAGATACAACTGTTGTAGTCCCCGCAAGGTTATTAAAACAATGTGTGTCCTTCCCCTACAGCTTTGCATGGTGTCTTTAGGTCTCTTCAGGACTCTGCTCTCGCTAAACTGTGAAGACCTCATGTTGCAGCTTGTTCTCAGGTACTGTGTTTTCAGGAAGGAAAGGCCTGCCAGGGAGTGAACTGTGGTTTCCGTCCGTAGATGAGCTTTTACATTGCTAGGTTACTGACCGTCGTTTGGTTGTGCTGTCGGTTGTGGTGGCGAGTCAGTAAACGTGTTGGTGTTGAGTGCCCAGCTGTGTGTGGTCGGGAGGGTTTTGGTGTTGAGTCAGTAACTGTCATGTTTTGGTGTTGCGTCGGCAGCAGTGTGGTGTCTTGGTGTTGAGTCGGCATCTTTGTGGTGCTGTTTTTCAGGTATCTGCTGCCCTGTACACATGTAATGTTGAGTCAGCGGCGTGCTGTCAGGGAGACAGATCTCTATGGTAAATCAGCGGACAAGTTCCTGTCCCTCATCCCAGAGTGCTGCCGCCTTAGCACACTGCCCCCTGCTGACCGGGAGGAAGAACCTGCCTTCTGGGGAAAAGGTAACTGACTGGCCACTAGCCGTTTCCTGTCTCCCCACCTCTGATGAGAGTCACAGGTTGCTTCCATTTGAGATAGTTTCAGACATTTCAATCACTGAGCAGACGCTCCACAGTGATCCTACGACGTACATCCTGATATAAACTGCACCATACCAGCATGCTTATCACAGAAGTTGTCCAGAAATTAGGGTTGTAGTTTCACATCTCTGTCCGTCTGTAGTCCTGAACAGCCCCAGCTCAGAGTCCCCCGCCCACCCCAAACCCAGCACTCCGTCCCGCCTCGCCCTCTTCATGCGCCAGCAGAGCACCGGAGGAGGTCCATCCACCCCGCCCCCCATGGAGACCGTCCCCTCATCCCCCCGTGGAGGCTCCAGCACCCCCCTCTCCCCCGACAGCCCCATTCACCCCGTTCCAGAGGGGCTGGACTGGGAGTCGGGATACCTGGAGTACCTCAGGGACGCGCGGCGGGGGATTGAGCTGTGTTCCTGGGACTGCCGAAACTGGTCAGCCCCCTATGACGGAGAGGACCCCTCGCCCAACACGGCCCCCTTACCGCCCCCTCCCCCGACCTCCAACCCCTCGCTGGCCATGTTCCCGGAGCACTTCTCCTTCCAGCAGGGCGGAGGGGGTGGCGGTACCCCCCCTGGCCAGCAGAGGGCAGCAGTGGTGGCGGCGGCGCGCTCCGAGTGGAGCGGCTCGGATAGGGACAGCGGAGAATGGGATGTCACCATCGGTAAGAACAACTGTACCATCAGCCTGACGCCCCGAACCAAGAAACGCAGCCTCCAGCGCGAGGAGCTCCCTCTTCCCAAACCCCTCCACATCCCCCCTGATCTGGCCTCTGTCCCCGACGCCTCGGCTGGGCCCAGCCTCCCCTTGTCCGCCGCCACGGGACCCCGCAGGGCCCTCTTCAACGGCACATCGTCGACGGGTCGGGCGGACGGGTGCGCGGACGGCCGGGATGGTGGGATGGAGGTGAAGAAGGTGAAGAGGGACTTGGGTGAGCAGCGGAAGCCCGCCGGAGCGGACCAGAACGGGACGGTGTGTCCGGGTCCTTCCACGGCCTGCGGTTCCCTTCACAGCTCCTATGTGGAGGGGTACCGGGGGGCGTCTGGTGAACGCTCAGGAGGTCCACCACAACAGATTCACCCCCCCCAGCCGGCTGCCGCGCCCTCCTCTGCACCCCGACCCGGTTCCCCCGATGGCCTGACCCGCGCTCCGGATCCCAGTCCTGGGTCGGGTCCTCCTGAGGAGATGCTCTCCAGCCCGTCCGAGGTGGTTGAGCGCCTGATCTCTGAGCTCCTGGACGGGCCCGGGCAAGGGGACGGGGGGGAGATGGGACCGGGACATGGCGACTCCAACGTTCAGGGCATTAGCATCGAGGCCTTTACCCAGGAGCTCCGCGAGCTGGAGGAGAGGGTGAGGGAGAGGGGCAGGGGAGCGGACAGGGTGCCCAGACAGCGTGAGGACACCGCCCGTGACTCCGTTTCAGAGGAGACGCCAACCCCCTCAGCCCAGGATGCTGACCCGACAGGGGCTGGGGGGGAGGCCAGGGGGGAGACCTCTGCCGTGGGGGTGTTCAGTCCGGCCAGGCCCCTGGGACAGCCTGCCTCTCAGCCATACACAGGTGAGAAACAACCAGGTAACCATGAAATTCTGCCCGTCCGCAGATAATGTGGATCATAGGCCTGCGTTAGTGAACAGATACGACTAAGAAGATGAATACCATTTGGAGTTGAGTGATGCTTTCGTCATGTCTCTGTTCTGGCAGGGGGAAGGTTCTGTTGTCATTTGATTGTTATGTTCATTTGGACATATTGGATTGAGCGAGTTCGTTTGTCCGTTGTAAGGAAATTGCCTCGGTGTATGTTGTTGTAGGACGTTTCACTGGAGGTTGGATGACATGTTTTGACGTTTAGCATGTGGCTCGGTGCACCCTCAAATCCACATGGACCGTTTGATCATTCAAATGGCCGTTTTGTTCCCTTCGCGTTGAATCTTGTCTTTTAAATGGTCTTCCTTTCTTTCTCCCCCTTCCCCTCCATCAGGTCCGTTCATGGTGGTTCTGTTCGCCAAGCTGGAGAACATGCTCCAGAATTCTCTGTACGTCAACATTCTGCTAACCGGTATCCTGAGCCAGCTGGCCTGCTATCCTCAGCCTCTGATCCGGTCCTTCCTCCTCAATACCAACATGGTGTTCCAGCCCAGTGTCAAGTCACTCATACAGGTAGAGACCAGCCCTCCGCGACCCGGTTAGGGAGCAGCTATAGTTTGTTCTTCCCTCACAACAGACCTGAAGACAAGGCTGGGTCTTCTACTTGCCACCAGATTGAATCAACTATCTCCTCCTCTTCCTACTCCCTCCTCTCTCATCCCTTTCAACACTCTTCTCCGTAAACCCCCCTCCCCCATCAGGTCCTGGGCTCCGTGAAGAACCGTATCGAGACGTTCGCTTCGTCCCACGAGGACTTTCCAGCCATGCTGAGGAAGGCCCGGCGCTACCTTTCCGCCAGAAGCAGGGTGGACTGGGCCGACTCCTCGCCAATGGGTGTGCCCCCGCTGAGACGCTCCGACTCCCTGGGTGAGGAGGACAGTCCCACACAAACAGCCCAGCCTGTTGGCGCTGAGGAGAAGACACTAGTTCAGCTAGGGGAACAAAGTCATTGATGTATCCTATGTACTGAGCTTGGTGAACAGCACCAGCGTTCTAGGTGCAGATATTTTCAATACTCTTTGAAAATGTAGGGTTTTAGAAGTTTCTGGAAAACGCTTGTAGCTTCAAAGGGAAGCTGGTTCTGATTACGACATCCTAGGACTGAGGTTCTGCTGGCTTTTAGGTGCACTTCAGTAGAGATGGGGTGGGCATGAGGCAGCTTATGGTGCTGGTTGTTTTTTTTTGGTTTGGCTGCTAATATCTGGTTGGCTCTGGTCTGGTTGGGCTGAATCTATATGTCAGGGGTTATTTAATGGTGGCTCAAACTTGTCTGACTGACTTCCTGCCACAAACCAACATCTGAGGCAACCGTCTATTATTCTGGCAGTACAACCGGCCATGGTCAAGACACTTACATTACTATGTTAATATTATTTGTTTGTATTTTTTATACAAAGAATTTAGTGTATCTGTAGGTAGTTTAGCTTCATGAAAACACTAAAGATTAGTGTTTTCTTATACTCAGCCATAATATGACCTCGTTCAACTGAATGTCATAGTAGTTCTAAATTTGTGGAACCTCGTTTAGCTTGGTCTCATAGTTCCTGTTATGTAAACATCAGTAGCTCTACTTAGGTCTGTACCCACTACCACTTAACAGCCTGCTCTAACCTGACCTTTAAGATGTGGCATCTTTTAGGAGGTTGAAGCTGACAGACTGACTGATTATCTTCAGCGTCTTAGCGTTTGCTGCTAATCTGGGCGTGTTCATGCTGCTCATGTACTGTACCGCGTTTCTGTCTTCGTTTCAGTGAAGAGCAGGAAACCGTCGCTAGGAGATTTGATCCTCCGCCACACCAACAGCCCCACTAGGGCGCGCAACGCCGCCCAGCTCGCTCTGGCCCACGTACGAGACGGTGGCCAATCGCTGCACAGCGCCCTGTTTCGCGGCGGTTCCGGGGGAGGGGCCTCTGGGCTGGAGAGGCAGGCGGAGGCCCTGAGGGTGAAGAACGCCGTCTACTGTGCCGTCATCTTCACGGAGTTCCTGAAGGAGCTGGCTGCCTTGGCACAGGAGCACGCCGTCTCCGTGCCCTTCCCCAAAAACCAGGACCCCGAGGAGTGAGCCTCCATCCGCTGGTCCAATCTGCACCCTTCACACAAAACATGGTCTCGTCCGACAGCCTGAAAGCGTCGGATGGAGGGCGGTTTAATGTGTGACTGGGATTAGTCCTACCAGCCAAGTCCATGACGCGTCTCTGTAGGAGCATTCATCCCTTTTAGACCACTTTGGATGAGATTGTATGGACAGATCTCAGATCAGCCCTCCTGCTCCGTGGTACCTTGTGGGCAGGGGTTGTGGCCTCACGGTTCATGTTCCATTACCTCCTGCAGGGGGCAGAGTGGTGCAGCTTTAGGGTCTAGGAAGGAGACCAGAGGGAGGGGAGTCACTTTCGGACGATAACAAATCAAGAACAGAATATGAGTTTTATATGGAGAAAGTATATATATATATATATATACACAGTAAGAGAGTTAGGCGAGAAATTATATATAACTCTTCTGTTAATTTTGAGGAGACGTTTCATATCATGTATATAATATTTATGTGTAAATAATCTATACACGCTGTATATCAGTAGAGGCTCTGGATTCTGGAGGTCGTTCTGTAGTGTAGGTAACACACAGTCACCATGCCAAATTAGGGTTGTGGTGTCGGTAGAGCCACAGGAAATGAAGTCGCTGCACATTGCCTACTAGGTGCTAGGTTGGCACTTTCCACTCCTTTAGTGTGCAATGCTTATTCAGACATTATAATGTTCAATGGAGAACAAAGTTAATAGCTTCCGTCTTTAAGAAAATCCGTCGGGAAAAGACCTGCGATGTTTAATTTGCCTGTTCGGTACGGTTTGTCGACAAACTCGGAACCGTCTCAACTCCAACGGAATCAACGGGAAGGGAACTGGCCAATGAACACGGAGCATCTCAAGAAGGCACCTTTGTTTTGTTTTTTGTTTTTTTAAACCGATCACCTCAGTTTGGCAAATTTCTGAAAGAAAAGAGTCAAAAATGGAGGTGTGTGGAGAAGGTTATGAGAAAAATCTATTAAAGACCCCCCCCCTTTTTACTGGAAAACAAAACATTTTAGTGTTTGTGTCCACAACCTCTATTAACGTTTTATATTTTTCTATGTCATATCATTTTTTTATTTATATAATCATTTTTTTTTATGAAACATTTTAAAGACATACAGTATCAATGCGATGTGGGAGCATGCAGCTAAATCTCAGCACGCATGGACATGCCTGTGTGCCGTCATACGTGTGTTGTGTGTGTTCCAGAGGAATACCCTTCTCAGACGGAACACACTTCCCATTCCGTTTTGTTGACCTAGTGTTGCTATGTAGCTCAGAGGTTTATTCCACAAAAAGAAGGATCAATGAGTTTCAGTTCTGTCTGGCTATCTTTACTGGAAGGGCATTGTTTTGGTGGTAGGACAACTGGAAAGGGAATGATACTGTGTCGGTCGATCGCCCTGAGGCAGCCTACAGTGGGATACAGCAGGGCTGGGCTCAATTCCATTTCCATTCAGATGGCCAGCTGTATTTAAAATGTTTTAGAATCTGTTCATTCAAACGCATTGAGGAAATTGGATTGTACATTTTCAGAGTGGGCCAAATTGAAATGGAATTGACCCCAAACATGGAAATCTATACTCAACAAGCACGGATAATAAGGAAATTAGCATAAGCAGGATGTTTCCATAAACACTATTACTCCCATTTTATTCAGCTGATGGGCATGAAACAAGAGCTTTGTCTCTGAGGTACCAAGTAAAGAGAAGACTTCTGTCACTTTGGAAAACAAATCTGTGGAAATAAACACCATTCCAGTGTTGCAGTGAATCACATTCATCAATGTTGAGCGTTAGGAAGCTAGCTGCGCCCACACAGTGTTAAGTTTTGCCAAGACACTTTAATCACTTTAATTTTGTATTATGTGTTATTATTCTTTTGATTGTGTGTTGTTTTAAGCTGATATGGTTGTGTGTGTGAATGGGAAAGTCCATCTGTAACCCAATCTTTTGTTATTAACTTGGCTCTTGTTTTATACATTCTAGATAATCTTTGCCAGGGCTGATAGAATGCGCAAAACAGTTTTGCAGTCATTACTCTTCTGTTGAAAACCATACCTACTATAGATCAATGGCCTCTGTTGTTAGTCATATTCTGGGCATGTATAGACTAAAGAACATCACTCCCACTGTTTCCAACAAACAGTTGCAACTAGAGATTTGAATACCCAGCTCTGTGTAAGCTGTTCTTGACAGAAAATGGAGAAACCACCCGGTTCTGTGTAGGCCGTTCTTGACAGAGAATGGAGAACCAACCCGGGTTTTGTGTAGGACATTCTTGAGAGAATGGAAAACCAACCCGGATCTGTGTAAGCCATTCTAGACAGAATGGAGAACCAACCCGGTTCTGTGTAGGCCGTTCTTAACAGAAAATGGAGAACCAACCCGGTTCTGCGTAAGCCGTTCTTGACAGAGAATGGAGAACCAAGCCAGCACTGGGTCGGAGTGTGAGGGTGACATCAACAGCTCGTGAGTCATCTGACCAGGAAGAAGCGAGGAGATGGAAGCAGAGGGCGTCCACAGAGCATCCCATGCTGCTTGCTGTTGGCTAATTGGAGAACGAGGGGGGTATGGAGGACGTTGTCTATGGCTCCATCTGTCCAAACATACACTCCCGCGGCTGTCCGTCGGTGAGTTCACCTCCATTGTCCTCAGCTAACTTTCCTATGGGATTAGTGTCAGATACTTGACCTTAATATTGTGTCACACTCTGTTTCTGCTCATAGTGGTCTATTCAGTTAGTGTTGATAAGGCATGAAGGTGCCTTCAAGGGGAGATGACTGCTCTTGCCAAGTTTGGGCCATCCTGGATGTTTTCTTTTGTTTGAATTCATTGTGCAATGTAAAATGTGTATGTGGTTTTCAATTATTATTCTTTTGTAAAAAAATACGTTTTAAATCGGGTTCATTCCAGGTTTACTGGAGTGTAATGTGTTAATGTTTTTTTTATTTAGTCTTTTTAACCGGTTGCTTAGTCATCTTTGTAGCTGGAGACAATTATAGTTTTAACATGAACACTAACCTAAATGGATAATTTCTGTGGTAGGAAATGCTACATTGGAAAGCTGTTGTAGTCTCATTGGTCTTTGTTAAACTGTTAGCTATTCTGAATTCAGCCCACTGATCCCCAAGCAGGGACACAGGCAAACCTACAACACATTAAACCTTGTTAAGGCTGTCTTTTGGGCCATAATGCCACATGACCCTGGTATTTTAGCCGTCAAATAAAGAAAATAGGAACATTCGTTCAAGAAGGAAATGTGCCCGAAAAGGCAAAAAAAGGGCCAGTTGATAGAAAATATTAGTGCTTTGTTAAATGAATCATGGCCGTCTGGTACTTTTCAGACCAATAACATGGGGGATTCACCATGTTAATGGCTGGAGAACATTTTTATCAAAGTGTTGGGATTATTATTATTTCATTATTCATGAGGGTTATGGGGTGGGCGGAACAGGTCCTGAGAGAGTAAATGTCTCTCAGATATTTGGCATAGAGTGATTTATTCTAACATTTAAGAGAATGATTGAGAACCAATAAGATAAAGGAACATTCTAAGAAATAGAAACTGCTTTCATTATCAGTGGTTGGTTGCTTTAAGGTACTGTGGGCGTGGTCAGCTCTTCACAGGTGTGTTGAGTTTTGACGTGGGTTGTGTGTCTTTCTCAGCCGGCCAACCAGGTAGGTATGTATGAAGCAATGTTATGCTATTTAGCTGGACATTTTTTGTCAAAGTGACTGAGTGAAGCACTCAGATGTTTTCGTATATATGGGTGGCCTCCGCGGGAATCAAACCCCACGCCCCTTGGCATTACAAGTGCCCTGCTCCATCAGTAACTATTTAATATAATGAACATTCATGATTTAGTCACTTTTCATCAGATTTATACTATGTTGGGGAGAATGTGACAAAAGTTTCAACTGTCTTAAGAACCCAAAAGCTGATCAAGAATATGAAATAAAACCAACAAGCTTATTTCATGAGTATGGATTCATGATTCTCGTTTTATAAGAATCTGCATTTTGTATGTTATGTTTGAACATGCCGTTTGGGATTTCATTTTCAAACAAATTGGTTTTCAGAGTTTTTTTTCATTAGTTTTTTTATTTCTTTATCACTTGTTTCTTTGCTGCGAAAGATAAGACTATCCAAGAGAAATTTCCTCTTCTGGAATCTATGCAAACATGCTCTAGTGAGTTCCTATTGCTAAAGCTGAAACAGGAGATGGAGTTAATCTGTAAATAATGTAAAAACCAATCAATGGGTCGTAGAAATACAGAGGCGAATGAATTAATCACCACGACTGAATGAAACACAAAATAATGAATGTTGTCAGAAATATTTTTCTATAATTAAAAGTGAAAAAATCTAATGAAACAAACTTGTGGGGAAAATCTGTAAGAAACACTAAAAAGGGAATGTTTGTATTAATTTATAAATGTTTTACCTAGCAATACTAATTGTGTCATGGTGTTTTTTTTATAGCAGTGTTAAAAGTTTCCTTAACTCTGATCTTGTGATCATGCCAATATCGTGAAGTACCAGCACCTATATACTGCAGGATCTTCAGGCTGAGCCCATTGTGGCTTGCTACTTGCAGTTGCCTTTTCTGTCTTTCACTTGTTCTATTTGTCATTGCGACTGCAAATGTTTGTTGCCTATTTCCTGTCCTGCAGTCGCAGAACATTTTAAACCAGTGGTCTATCTAATTGCTTTATTTGAGATGGGGATGACTTTTGACCTTTTACTTATGAGAGAATATCAAAAAAATATTTGTTCAGTATCAGATAATGTTTCGGTACCGACTGAGGAATCCATTTGTAATATTTAAATGGTTGAAAATGTGTCTACAATATTAGTGGGATAATGATGTTCAATAATACTAACATTGCTTGCCTGGGCCTGTTAGAAAGTTTAATATTCTTTGTGGGTTCTGAAGATTTGCAGGAAGCGTAGTTTAAAGTCAGACTTCAGGATTAGAGCATTTTGTTTTTTAGTTTTTTTTGGCCTTCTCCTTTAACTCGTAGCTACTGTTCCTCAAAATAATTTCCCATCCAACCTGAATCGGTCATTTGTTTGTAAATTTAGCTTTCAAGTGAATTTCTATGATTTCACCATGTGATTTGGTTGCATGACCATATTTTCAGTCTGGCTCTGAAACCAACATGACCATCTCATCCCCAGCTTCCAATTGGCTCATTCATCCTGACTCCCCCTGTAATTATGGCTGTAAATTAGAATGCACTCTCAGTCAACTTACTTGAATGAATCACCAAAGCTAGTTCAGTGCTAGAACAATATTGTGGAATGACTGGTGGCCCTAAAGTGATGTTTAAATGCCCGGACCTACTTCCATGTTAACACAAAGCTGTGCAGCTAAAAATACATCTTGTAACTCGAACCTTGGCCAGGACAGCCAGCAGAAATTGCATTTCATTTATACCGTAACAATTTGTCTCCTGGCTAAAGCCGTTTCTTTCCATGACCGTAGGCGTGATGTTTTCACGTCACCCATGGTGCGCAGTTACATCAGGTGTCCATTCAGCCACCCGCACTCAATCAATGGCCGGCTGGCACTGCCAGCGAGGTGCCCCAATCACCCAGCTGACCGGCGGCGAGGGGCAGCCTGATGAATCAACGCCACCCGTCGAGGACAGTTTTTTGTGCCATGCTGTTAGGCCGCTAATCAAACTGAAACAGGTGGACCTCGTTCGGCTGCTGATGTGCGTTTACGCCCCCCACCCCCCAAAAAAACGTATCTCCCCGTTTGGGTCATGTAACAACGCACTGGTGGTTTATTCATTCTGCTGTCTTGCTGTGTGTTTGAGTAACACCAGGTGCCACAGCTGTAAGGTGAACTTCCCACAGCCAAGGACCGAAGACACGCTATAATTAACAGCACTGCCTCGTTCACCAACTAATACATTACCTCTCAAAAGGGTCGTCCTTTGAATTGCACAACATAAACACTTTAAAGGGCTGCCATTGTCTACAAATACCAGTGTCATTGCAGAACTAGAATAAACTCAGGAGGGAATACAAAGCTGTTCAAAAGTCAATTGTATTCCATTGTTAGTTTATTTAGCCAGTGTCCTCTCCTGACACTCCTAAATTCCCTCCCATTCAGCCACCTCCGTCCTGCCTCTCAGCACCTCCTTACTCCTTCCTTGCTTATCCTCAACTCCTCCTTCCATACTCTTAGGGCAGCAGAGCCTGCGTGGAGACCTCCTGCTCCTGCTGGTACTCTACAACCCGGTTTGGGGCCTTCTTGCTGGGTTCTGAGCCTGACAGGAGGGCCAAGGTGGGTAGAGAGAGGGTGGAGGGGTGGGATAAACCCAAAGCTGGAGAAAGAGAGGGGCAGGAGTTCTGTGTGAGTATCTGAATCTGCATGCACCGTGTCGGCGCCGTGAAATCGGATCGGCGAAACGGAACACCGGAGGCAGAGCAACAGGAATGGAGAGGGACATCTGTTAGCAGGCGGTAAAGAAAGCAATCTCCATTTCATTAGAGGACAGAGTTAAGTTGAGCTCACCAAACTGGGAGAGCAAGCCAATCACCTTGGGCTGGGACGTAGTCCTGGGATTCAAACGTGGCCCACCTGGACTTGGGGTGCAGGTAGCTACCCTCCCGGCCGTCACACACTATTACCAGGCCCGAGGGGGAGACCGACAGCCTGACGCAGGAGAAGGCCAGAGGCGTGTTGGGCCCCAGGCTCAGCTCTGTCCACCTCCCCATTCCCAGCACACGCATCTTGGCGTCAGAGCTGCAGTACGCCTCTCTCACCTGGAACCAAGAGACAGGGAGGGATCAAGCCTGCTAACAGAGAACCTACCGTCCTGTCGTTATAAATCCATGACGTAAAGGACTCACCAGGTAAAGACGGTGCACGGACTTCAGCCAGGGTAGATCGTCCCGGAGGACCAGCTGTTTGTGTGGCGCCATGGGACACATCGCCACCTCTCTCCTGAGTTGGGTGACCTCCACCCTCACCTGTCCCGCGCCATCCAGGAACTCCTCGTGAAGAAAGTCGCATTGCACCGGCCCGTCCACCTTCAGAGAGGCTTCTGGGTAGCGGGTGGGATCGTCCAGCAGGGCAGCTAGGGGGCCGAGGGGGAACAGGCTGCGGACCTTCCGCATGCACAGCGATCGCTCCACGCGCTTTCCGATCACGCAGAGAGGGCGGAACATTTGGGTGTCGCACAGGTGGGGTACGGCCGTCGCGTTGGGGCCACACAGACCGGAGGCCACCTGAGGAGAAACGGGAGAGGAGGAGCAGTGTAGACCGGGCTTGAGTGAGAGAAGGAGACACTCAACCTTCTATCACAGATCTAACAGTGGTTCCCACACTACAGCGTGAACCCCCTTGATATCACGGTTAAAAACATATGCACCATAATGATCTATAACACCACAAATCTGAGATGAATGATGCTATAAACACGTTGTTAAGAGACATGACTCCTGAACTATGTCTGTGTTTCCCAATCCTGGTTCTGGGGAACCCAAGGGGTACATGTTTTAGTTTTTTGTGTGCCTTCGCACCCCGATAGCACTCATATGTATATACTGTAATATAGCGAACGGTCATGTATAACCTCAGGCTTCTCTCTCTCACCTTATTCTTGACACACTGCCAGATGTCATCAGCTTTTTCCGAGTCCAGGGCTGATGCCCACGGACGACCTATGCTGGAGCAGGCCATGCTGGGTCTGTTAGTGTTGGGGGTCAAAGGGCGTGTGGACGCGGTTGGTAGCACGGCGGATGTGTCTCTGCCATTGGGATGGGAATTCTGCTGTATCAGATGAAACCATGGGCTTCAGAACATGTTGATGTCATAAAGACAGAGAGCTGTTCTACTCTGAACATTCCACATTCTGTTTGGAACATTTAACACTGGATTCATTTTAGTTTCTTGGATATTTTGTAAGTTCCCCGAAAACAATGAAATAACAAGAAAAACAATACCAAGTAACTCATTACATCAGCTACATTTTATAGTACATTTACACATTGGCTGCATTTCCACACAGGTTTCTGGCACTGTTGTTGAGATCAGTTAATTCTTAAAGGGGCTTTTTCCCACTGATGTTTTGATTTCTACAGGTGAACTAATCTAAATTCAACCTCATGTATGCTTGGAATTTGCAGTTGCTGGTGTTTTTATCAACTCTTTGCCGTGGTGGACCAGTTAGTAGGAGACTATTTAAATACATCAGTTAGCATGTCTCTAGCTTTTGTTGACGAGAGCACATCAGTTAGCATGTCTCTAGCTTTTGTTGACAAGAGCACATCAGTTAGCATATCTCTAGCTTTTGTTTACGTAAAAACCTGTAAATCTACTCGTAGCGTTTAATTTGTTAGCTTTTCTGCTTAGTGTACATATAGTATGTTATTTAGCGTGTCAATCGACCTAGTTGGTCACATTTCAATGTCTGTTTAGCTGCGGCTACTTTAAGGTTTGACCGTGGCTGGCAGACCTTTGGACTAGAACGCCTGGGAAGATAACGTGTTAAAGCGAGATTCTAAATAGGTCTGCCTTTTAAGGTGTGCGTTTTGTATTTTGGTCCCCTGCGTATTGTACCACAGTTCAATCAGGTTCCCAGGCACCACCGTTTTAATACAGTTTCTAGAGACGTCCAAGCACTACATTCATGACACTACTGCATACAACAAAGACATACATGGTAGTTTGTCAGCATTTGTGTCTCCTATAATAATGTTTAAACACCTGATTCCTTGCACGCTGTTCTGTCAGACAGTAAGATTTTATTTATGTGCCTTCATTTCATATGACAATGATAAGGTCTGATTGTGTCTTGAAGTGGCCTTCGTCTGGCCACTGTACCCTCCTCATCAAAGGGAACAAACATATTAAATTACAACTGTCAGGGCTGATGAGTTCCTTAACTTTGAGTCCTGGCCCTCGGAAACTGGAGTTGACAAGGCCGTCTCCTAGCAACGCCAAACAAGCTAACAAAACCAGTAGCAGTGTGTTCCAGGGAGACAGAGAGGTTGAGTGAGAGAAAAAGTGAGTGTGGAATGTGATCATAAACGAGTACAGCTTGTGGATGGAACAGGTGTTGGACCTGGTCAAAGGTAAGACAATTAAGTATTTCCTTAGCAGTAACAGTAATTCTACAACATACACTAACGTTATTTCAATAAATAAAATAAAAAGATAGTCTGTGATGCTATTTTGCACGTTAATTCACTTTTTTTATGTATTTCTATTCGAAGCATCAAAGCACAGCAATAAATTATTTTGTTTATACTAAACAGCTCTACGGAATCCTATACTCGGAACATTTCACGCCTTTTCTCAATGACAGCATTGTTTTGTGCTGGAAAAATGCCCGGACTTTTAACCGAAACTATGAGCAACATATCCTGTCACTTGTTATGCCTGTGGCTATTGGAGAGTCTCACTCACACTCCATCCGGCTGCAGCAACAAGACCTCCTCATCTATAATGCAGAGTGATAATGGAAGAGAAACCTGACCTCTGACAGCAGCAGAAAGACTGGCCACAGGAATAGAATCCACAGGAGTCAGGATTCTAGAATGCATGGGTTCCATCCGACACGGACAGGCGTGCTGCCATGGAGGAAGCTGGAGAGACAGAGAGACACAACCGCACTTACTGTAGCTGTGCTCCTGGAGGCACGCCGCCCCGCGTGTTTTAGATCTCTCTCTGCCGGGACCTACCTGATGTAGCTCACCAAGGACTTGATAACGGGCTAATCAAGAGCGGGGTGAGAGAGATCTAAAACACGCAATGCGTGGTGTCTCCAGGAGCAAGGTTGAAAAACACTGGTCTAGTCGTCATAAAAAAAGGTTTTATTTAAATGAGTCCACTCTTTTCCGTTTGTATTGCTTTATTTCAAACGCCGAAATACATTAAAAATAGCGAAGTAAAACCTCCTGAAGATATTTCAAGAACACTGCACGTAGACCGAACAGGTGTTGAATGTTACATGGACCAGACAGGACACTGTTTGCCTAAGGAGAGTAAAAATGGCCATCATAAAGCAATAAGAGGTCTATGCAGTGGTATGGTGCATAACGTTCTAGCCTTTCGCTTGCTTCCCTCCACATGGCCCGTCGCCTCGTGATCGACGTAATGCATCATGGAGACCGACATGAGGAACGTCCGTCTTTCTCCACCATTTCGCCATAGTCACTTTGTTCTCGTTCATGAATAAAATATCAAGGCAGGTTCTTCTCAATCACTTCTGATGTCACATTTCTCCAGTGAGGGAGAAGTGGTGGAGGGCCGTGGGGGCAGGGGATTGGCCGGGGGGGCTGGTAGATGAATCGGGGACCTGAAGAGTATTATTTGTGGTGACACTGGGCTGACTAGGTTCAACTCCCACTCCTATTCTATATAGAGCACTCTGACGGTCTGTCTCCATTTGAAATGCTAATAGACCTCTCAATGCCAATGCTCTCTCATTCTTCTCCATCTCTCTCTCATTCTTCTCCATTGTTCTCTCTCTCATTCTTCTCCATCTCTCTCTCATTCTTCATCTCTCTCTCTCTCTCATTCTTCACCATCTCTCGCTCTTTCTATCATTCTTCTCCATCTCTCTCTCAATCTTCTCCATCTCTCATTCTTCACCATCTCTCTCTCTCTCTCATTCTTCTCCGTCTCTCTGGATACTGTCACTAATAAACAGTGTCTGCATATAGGTAGTGTTGCGATGGGTGTTTCTGCACGTGAGGTCTAAATGCATTGTCTTGGATTCACCATGGAGCCATACAGATAGTCAGTGCTGTTGACATGGGGGCTGGTTGATGTAATTAGAGACACTTGACCATGGCTAGTGCCATTTTGTTGTGAGTGCCACTTGAGCGAAATGCTGGTTGTGACGATAATTGGGGCTCTAAATTAACAACTCTTTGTGCAACAGTACATCATTTAACCCATCCCTGCATAACTCATCCCGTCACTACATCAATCATCCCATCACTACATCAATCATCCCGTGACTGCTGCACTTATCCCCTCACATCACTCATCTTGTCACTTTATCACACATTTTGTCACTATCACTCATCCCGTCACTATCACTCATTCTGTCACTGCATCACTCATCCTATCACTGCATCACAGCCTAATAATGTTTCAAATCAGAACAATGTTGCCATGTCAACAGTCAAGCAAGTCATAGTTGAAGACGTCTTATTGCAGATTAGCGTGTGAGGTTTTTCTGTGACTTAGTTTAGTCTTGTCATCAATATGGAAACAATTACCGTGTGAGGTTTTGTTGTAAATCAAGCATTTTCACACCAGCACACCACGCCTGCACACTATGTTGGGACGGATATATAATGCTTTTACCCAAAAACACACATATGCCAAGAGAGTAAAATGGGAGAGAAACATTACATATTTTTAAAGACTTCATTAAGTGGAATACAAATTGTCTAATTGACAATTTCTTCTTCTACCTCAATGACACTTGATAATCAAATTGAAACAGCTGGCATTTTTATGTTGGGGCTACACAGAACATAGGTCATTATGAAAATATCTGATTAATTGCAGCATTTAGTTTACATAAGGCTCTTGCATTCATTCTGTTTTAACCTGTATTTTTTCTCTGCTCCTTTCTGTCTCAGCATAGGCAGTGACTTGGCAGAGATCGGGCATCAGGAAGGCTCTTATCGTGGTAAACCCGACCATCCACCACATGGTTGGCAATGATGTTTGTGGGCAAACCCTCGCCAAGCACCTCTCCCAACCTTCCCCACAGCCCCAGTCCTCTGGGTCGGTCCGAGACAGATTCCGTGGATGATGATCAACCAAGCCCTGGCTCCCTCTCCCCCTCCCCCCTGCCCTGCTGGGCCACCCAGTCCCTTTGCGACCTAGCTCGGGGAGAGGCAGAGTTGAGAAGGCTGCGGGAGCGCCAGGCGGCTGAGACCGAGGGCGTGAGCAGGGGGCTGGAGCGAGCCATACTGGGGGCACGGCAGGAGGAGCGGCGTCTGCTGGAGAGGGTGGAGCAGGACCACCGGGATGCCCAGCGTCGGCTGGAGCAGCTGCAGAGGGAGAATGCTGCGGCCGCCCGCGTCAGCCAGAGTCTACTGGACCAGAGGCTCCGTAAGCTGTCCCAGCTCCGGGAGCTGATCCACAGAATTGGCCGGGGCCAGGATGGGCCTGACCGAAACCTGCTGCTCAGAGGGGTCGCCGAGCTCCTCCAGCCTTGGGAGATCTCTCTGTCCCTGAAGAAGGTGAGCTTCAGACCCAGCTCCCAGGCCAAGTCTGTGACGTTCGGGGAGATCAGGGTCCAGGAGCATGACCTCTGTTTCAATGTGGGGGGCTGTGGGTCACAGGGTCAGATGTGTGCCCTTCATTATGGGGAAAACTGTGGGGATACCCAGGGTGGGGAAGAGGGGAACAGCCCCAATAGTGGTACTGGGGCAGGACAGCCTGGGACCTCAGCGACAGGCACAGGGCATCTGAGGGTGGTCAGGAAGATCCGCCTCTCTGGCCAAAGTGACAAGACGTCAGGAGTAGAGAAGTCAAATACGAGACAATGGCCTCCGAGGCAGGAGCCCCCTGACAGGGAGTTGTCCCAGGATGAGGAGCCAGACTCCCCTATCACCGAACCCCAAGGAGACGATCTCTTCCTGGCTGTTCCTGCGCAACTTAACAATGGAGGCTCTGAGAAGGACTTGAGGCACAGGGCAAACCGTGTCGACGTTTGTCAGGGTTACAGTGGCAAGAACCAAAAGAAACAAAGCACCGTGGTCACGGTTTCCGACCGCGGGCTGTCCCCTTCAGGAGACAGACTGGAGCACAGCAGCCTGAGTCCCTGCTGGAGCATGGACAGCCAGGACGGAGGAGACAGTAGAGGAAGAGTGACGCCGTGTAAGTCCCCCGGGGGACAGTCCTCTCCTACACACAGTTATGGCTGTGGAACACTGAGCTCCTCCTCTCCCAGTCCCAGGGAGCCACTGACCAGCTACAGCCTCATGGACCTCACCTCCAGAGATCATCCTAACTCCTACTTTAGTGTGTCCTCAGATGACCACCCCACAGGTAACCCAGGGGACCATGGGCGTGCTCCTTCCCCGGCCGACAGTCTGGATTCCTGCTACACATTCATTGTCAACACCCCGCGTGATCACAGCAGGGGCGGATCCATAAGACGTGCCCCGCGTCTGTCCAAGTCCGTTGCAGACCTCTCATGCAAGACACGCCCCCTCATCAACAGCAGGAGGGGGGCCCTTGTAGGGGACCGGAGGATCAACCGGACCGCCTCCGCTATCTCCATCCCCCCGACGCTCAGCCACGGACACACCGTCTCAGAGGACCCGAGAGCTGCTTCCAGGCGAAAGGACCCCGGAGTGTCATTGGCTGAGAAGCAGAGTGACATAATGAGAAGTCCCAGCCAAGGGAGCAGGTCTCTCTCCATGTCAACCATGGACTACGCCCCTCAGGGACAGCATGGTCAGCAAGGTGGAGTCAGGATGGAGCCCTTTCTGACAGAGCTGGAAGATGATGGGGGTCTTTTCAAGCCTCAAGTCGGGCGCCTCATCCGTCAGTTCGGTAAACAAGGTTCCGGCAGGTCTGACCTAACCCTACCTAGTGGGGTCCACGCGACGCCCCAGGGACAGATCTTTGTGGTGGACTGTGGGAACGCCCGGGTCCAGGTGACTGACCGGCTGGGAAATGTCATCCAGCAGGTGAACTGCAGAATGTCGGAAGGCTTCCCCCGACGCTGCCAGAACTACTTTGACATTGCAGTCAACGCCAAGGGACTGATTGCCCTGAGCTGCGCTGCCGAGCGTGCCCTCCTGGTGTTCAGCCGTCACGGACGCCTGCTCCAAACCTTTGGCGGGTCAGGGATGGGATCCGCCAAGGATGAGCTGGAGGCCCCCCGCGGCGTGACGGTAAACCGCCTGGACGAGTTCCTGGTAGCAGACATCAGAAGAGGCACCCTGACCGCCCTGAAGCTAGACCCCAAGACAGGCTCTCGGCTGGAGCGCACAGTGGTGACCGGATTCCACAGACCCTACCTGGTGGACGCCTGCCAGGGTTCTGGCCTGGTGGCTGTGTCGGAGAGGGGCAGCGAGACCGGCCGGGAGCCCTGTGTCAAGGTGCTAGAGCCTGGCTGGAACACCATAAGGGTGCTGGGCGTCTGTGCCGGAATGGGGCCCGTCCTGGCCTGTCCCTGGGGTATCTGCATCGACATTGATGGGAATGTACTGGTGGCAGACTGGGGAAGCCAGCACAGGGTCCTGTTGTACCCCGCACAGGGGATGGGTAGGCCGATTATTAACCAGGGACTCAGCGGCCCGCGAGGCCTAGCGTTGATGCCTGATGGGCATCTGGTGGTGTCAGACAGCATGCACCACAGTGTCAAGATCTACCAGTACAAATGAGGTCACCATTATATCAGGATCTACTGCTGCAAATGATGTCACCATGTCCATTCTCCTATTGACGGTCGCCCATAGCAAACGTACATTCTTTGAAATGTCCCATCTTTCTAAGCTTGTTATCATTATGAACAAAATCAGCTAAATGAATCGCGGTCAGTAACCTTGGTATGGACTGTATTAATACTTGCTGTAATGCCTGTTTGGAGTTTCATTTCAGTTTAGCTTTATAGCACTGTGAGTCCTGGAGCCAAGGTAAGATAGCCGTTTTACATTCAGCATGGTGTTGCTACACTGATTTCTCACACACCAACTCACGCTAGAAACCATCCAGCTAGGCAAAACACCCTGAAACATAACAAGTGCAGCGACTAGCATCAGACTGTTATTGGTTTCATGTAAAGCAGCACACTGTTCAGTTATCAGTCTACCTTCTATATAGGGTTTACGTACCACTTTGAGTTATCAACCCTGTTCAATATCATATTTTTTGTTTGCTGTGCTATGCTGTCAACCATGGAGCACTTTTCACACAATTGCTATGCCCCTTTAGCACAGAGAGAGCAATTAACCAGACACACCTAAACCCTTACATCCACACCATGAATAGAAGCTGTAGAATACATTGGACTGGTTCTTTAAGACCTACTAAACTGGCAAGTGTGGGTTCATTTATTTATTTATTTTTTCTAATATTGAGTATCAACATAGATTGTAAAACTTGAATAAATCTTTTCACTCTGTCAAATTCTGTACATTTTTATGACAGATTAGTCTTAACGGGCCTACAGTTCAAATGTTTACTTAAGTAATGACTAATTGTCAAAAGTAAAATGTTACCCATCTCAAACTCAACTGCTGACAGACTCAGGGAAATCAAAGAGAAGAGTCCTCAATACATATGTCGCCAACACATTCTGCTTCTTATCACACTTCTCGCTCTTATCACACTTCTCGCTGCTTCTTATCACACTTGGGGTCCATTTGTAGTCAGTAATCGTCGCCTTAATACTTTAGCTTTACAACGGCAAAGTGGCTTATGTCATGTCCTACTGAGATCAATTGCATTAGTTTGGAATCTTTCGGATCCAAGGATTCAGACGGTAGCTATCAGTTCGCTACAGCTAACACAAAATTCCAACTGTACCGGTTGACATCACACCACCTGATCGGAATTTAGATTAATCAAGGACGGCTGTACATAATGCATAATCTTAGACTGTCTGCATCCAGCGGTTGGCGGTGTTGTGCGTGCGGTTAGAAAAGCAGCATCGCGCGGATACCAACAATAGGTCAAATGTGCATGTTAGACTTAGTTTTAGCTTAATTAAATAACCAGTGTGATAATAATCAGCCTGGAGACTGCACGCTTCCCCTCCCACTCAAGCCCATTCCCAGCATGTCAAGCTGACAGAAACGGCCCACACGCAGAATCACTATTCCAGGATGGATTCACAGCCAGAGAATAGCCTACCTTTAATACTGACAACAATGGCTCAATTCAGTCAAACTTGAATTGAATAATTCACCTAGTGGCACCGTTTTAACGTTGCTGCGTTGGGTTTGAAATGAATGAAACCCAGAACAAACAGCACATGAAACCAGATCGGCACTCGTGTGTCTCGGGTACTCAGGATGTCTCGCGGAGGAAGCGGCTCCATGGTGCCGCTGAGGATTAACCGCGAAAGCGTGAAAAATGCTAATTTGTTCATCCGGAAAAACATCAGAGCGGCATCTTGGCACATCAGGAAGTGTGGTTTTCTCAGTTACCTACTCTGTAGTCCGCCTAAGGCCAGCGAATTCCTTGATTTCCAAATAGCACCCTATGCACTCCGTAGTGCACGTTAAATATCGGAATTTGGGACAACCCTAATTACTAGTCCTCTCTGGAATTCTCCAAAATCTATACCATGACACCATAATTTCATCAGCACATTATCTCTAGCTGCATATTTCACCAATACAACTGTAGCTCTGTCATGCTTTGACGTAGCGGGTGGATTGTTGTGCCTCCGATTCAGTTCAACTATGCATCTCAAACCTAAACGACTCGAACCCTTTCCCAATTCCAGATATAATTTAACAGCCGAGAAGCATCAAAACGCTGGCTTTTCCTGACCTGGTGAAGCACATACTTTGGACCGTGAAGTGTGATACAGCTGACATTAGGCCTGGAAGGCAGCCATGGTAAACTCTTAAACCGGTTCCACCTGTGTTGATGTACTTACCGCTTCTGCACGTGCAAGAATGTAGTCTGAATGCAGGGAACATTGCAGACAGCGTGCTGTTTATACATGCAATGTTCCCCGGAACACGCTCTGGCTCATTATGAAGAAAGAGCTAATCTATTTCACACGCAGTAGATGGTGGTGTGTGTGTTGATTACAGTAATCTCCCGGTGTCTTTGGTCCTGTTTCTTCAGTGAAGGTTAAATCTGCATGCTTGACTGTGTCAGGTTTCGAACAGGATTACAGGCTGACTCAGATCCACATGTTGATAGTCTAACTTATATTATATTCAATAAACTTTAAGTAAATAAGACATACAGTATTAACATACACCATTATACAAAAATAATGACAAGGAATAAATGAATTACATTCGTTTTTTATGGTAAATATACAGGATGGGAAGAGGCAACAGTTAATGACTTACAAAATAAACATTAGTCAGATGTTGATACAGCTGCGACCAGAGCCGTATTTAAACAGTTTGGCTGATGGTTTCTATCTGAACACACATTCCAAGCGAGCCAGTTCACTTTAGCCGTTTCTAATCGTTGTTTCCTTAAATTCCAGTAGAAAAACAAAATATAAAAACTTCGTCCACTGTAAGTAATGAAATGCAACACAACACTATACATTTGGATACACTCCATACCAAATGCTTTATTAATATATTACTGCTCATTCCCAGTGCATATCGCACCAAGTCGTTCTGCTTTCTTATTCGATAGTAAGTGAGCGCATTCATGGATCCACAAACAAGCACGCGAGCTAGCACATAGCAGCGGTCTTGCCAACCTTTGAACAAACCCACTGAAAGGCTCGAACTTGAACAATATTGAAATACACTAAATAAAGAAAAACTATTTTACAGATTTTCTAATTCTGGTTTCCATTAAATACTTAACTATTCACGTTACAACAAGTGTTCTGAGTATTTTATTTAAAAAAATACATCTATACAAAATAAAGCTATTTATTTTGTTCACCCCCCAAAAAGGCGGGTTTATTAACAGTTATGTAAAGGAAGCATGCTAGCTAACCTTGCAAACCTTGTATTGTACACGAGGGGTTATATTATTTGAGCAAATTTCCAAACAGTTCTTGCTTTAGCCAGTTAGTGCGGCTTGGGTCATTCTCTAACAACAGCTAGCTAAATAACAACAGGAAGTGTCCTTTGGCACTATGTAATTGCTAACTTGTCTCAGATAGAGACTTATGAGTTTATACCACAGTAGGTCAGGGCGTCAGGCATAAATTGTTGAACATTACCTTAGGGGGTAATCCTCACCCACTTAGATTACAACAGTGTTGATATCCATTGCAAACCTCCCAACAATTTTAGTTGATCTAAATACTATTATTGTAATGTAAAAAGCCTCTCAGACATAATCACCAAATGACCTGATCATTTGACAGGGTCTCTGATACATCTCTTCCAGCCAGACAACGCATATCAAGCCATTGACTTACAGAATCAGGTGTGTCAGTTTAGGGTTAAAACAAAGACACGCAAGAAACCTCTGTGGGCCCTTGGGAAAAGGTTCTCCTTCAGGAACCTCACATCTCTGCGCCGTCAGGTAGACAGGCAGATATATCAGACTGACAGACAGAAAGATCAAACGTATTGCAGACAGCCTCTCAGCCAGAAATCCCCTGCATTAAACTTCTCAGCACGGCCGTCTGGATTTTCTCTGGTTGGGAAGTAAGGTGCCATGATTGCAGATTTGCAGTAGTTGTGCTAGCTAAACCCACAATAGGCAATCACTGTCTGTCTGCAGGGCGAGGGGGATTTCTTTCTTAAACGTTGGTAGAGGCTTTGAAATTGAATGTCTCTGCCAAGCTCTGTCAGGCTGTGCTGTACACTGGAGTAGAACACATGGATGTGGTTTCCATCCGTTGAAGATAAATGGCATGTTTGTTGGAGGATTGCAGACGTATTTGTGATAAAACCGGGAAGTGTATGCAAAGCAATATGTGATTTCTTTATATGCTGTGTTTTAATTTCCCCTACAATGGTCACTGTAGAATTTGGGTGTTTACATTCATCTCAGTGGTCTGATCGGACAGAAACCTGCAGCTCTCTGGACCCGGTTCAATGTAAAAAGCTAATCAGAGTCCGCAGGGTGAACCGAAACATTTTCAGTGGATAGAAATAGATTTCAAGCCTGAAAAGCCAGGTTTAGATAATGTAGTGACTGAATAGTGACAGGATTAGTGTAGCAGCAACATAGGAATTGTACCAAACACAAAACACTCACACAAGCCCAAAACATCCACACAATCCACCTGTCCAAATGAAAAGTGGAATAAACAGGCTAACATGTAAGGTTATTAATTAATTAATTCAAGCTAATTAGCTATGCTAACTAGCATAAATATCAACCTCCATTTTTATTACAAAGTCAATGTCAATCATGTGTTTGAGGCAGTGACATGCTTCAATCAAGTGTTTGAGGCAGTGACATGCTTCAATCATGTGTTTGAGGCAGTGACATGCTTAGGCTACATCTTGTGGAAATTAATATGCTTTCCTTTTTTTTCTGAATTAGGAGCTGTCTACTGATCAGTCTGTGGACAGACATGCTAGCAAGTGCATATCCATCGTAACATTAACAGAAGAAACGCTACAGCTAAGGCAGTGAATTGTGCTATAAGCAAACCAAAGATGCATCAAATTACAGAGCACAGAAAGAGATCAAATTATCTATTTACTGTAGCCTGGTGTACTTTCAGTAGACTTGAGGAGAAGCCACCTCTTCACCAGTTCTATTCTAATAGTTCAGGTTATATGAAAACTTTAAGATTAACCTCTAGGCAAATGTTGGCCAGCTTTTTACTCAAGTACTTTCCACATGTTAGAAAATTAGTCCATTCCAGTAACCCAGAGGTGGTCAGCAATACAGTACAAGGCAAAAAAAACTCAGCATAAAAGCACAGTTTATGACCAACGCTTGACAATTTCCAACTCATGCTATCCAACTACTGTAACAGGAGAATTTTCTTTTTGCAAGCCAAGTGGAACATTCCTTTGATGTTAGCAAAAGTGATGATATAGAACATCACGTTAGCGCATTTAACTACCGTGTTTTAAAAGCGAGAAAGTATCTCCTGTAAAGACTTCAACTGTTCTGGGGAGACTATCACAGCTCTATGTTCTGTCGGCAGGCCCATTGCTGAAGAGGCGTATGGTGAATATGATTCACAGAGCCCATGGCTTGGTGGGGACTCATTCACGTGTGTATTTTCATGTCAGTAGTAATTCTTTTTTACTTGAAAACATATTTTAAAATAAAATTATGCGGTGGTAGATGAATATAGAATTCACTTTTTCTAAGTATAATGGTTGGATGCCTTTCTAAAACTTTCCAACTATCTAAAATAATCATAACTGGAACATTTCTAATTTAATTGAACTTCTCTCATTTCCAATTATGTCCTAGTCCTCACGGTATCTAGTCTTATTTTACACATTTTAGTGTGTGTGTTTGGTCAGTACCAAGTTCCATGTTGGCGGTATGGCATGTAAGGTCTCGCAGGTCATGGATAGGATAATACAGATCAAGGATAGGATAATACAGATCATGGATAGAATATTACAGGTCATGGATAGGATAATACAGATCATGGATAGGATAATACAGATCATGGATAGGATATTACAGGTCACTGGATAATACAGATCATGGATAGGATATTACAGGTCACGGATAGGATATTACAGGTCATGGATAGGATATTACAGGTCATGGATAGGATAATACAGATCATGGATAGGATAATACAGATCATGGATAGGATATTACAGGTCACTGGATAATACAGATCATGGATAGGATATTACAGGTCATGGATAGGATATTACAGGTCATGGATAGGATAATACAGGTCATGGATAGGATATTACAGGTCATGGATAGGATAATACAGATCATGGATAGGATATTACAGGTCACGGATAGGATATTACAGGTCACTGGATATTACAGGTCATGGATAGGATATTACAGGTCACGGATAGGATATTACAGGTCACGGATAGGATATTACAGGTCACGGATAGGATATTACAGGTCACTGGATATTACAGGTCATGTATAGGATATTACAGGTCATGTATAGGATAATACAGGTCATGCATAGGATAATACAGGTCATGGATAGGATTTTACAGGTCATGCTCCAGGCATTCACATGACCGTATCTGAACTCTTACTAGGACTCATGATTGCATTGTCTCCCTGTTTCCAAAGCAACGGTTTGATGTGAAAAAAGCCTCCTCCTGCAGGCTGTGTTTGCCTTGTGGCTGAATACGGTGAGGTAGATCTGTGTAGTGGACCACTTGGAATTGGACGCTAACTCAGAAGACTGTGTTGAATCTCCGAACACGAAAGATGAAATAAAAGGAGACATTAATCCGGTAGCTTACTCTCTCTGATGTTACACCTGTATACATACCGTTTCCGACTGTTAGTGCATTAAATGAGTAATAACACATTTATTAGTCACACTGCCTTGGAATGTAAGGCGAAGCTGCTCCCCATACCTGCCCGTCTCTGTGATCGTCCCTTGGGAGTCTATAAAACACTCTTTTGTTAGGCTGTGTATTTCAGTGAGTTTAGATGTGCCTTCGGTATTTATTAGGAGCGTACGTGCTACTCATGTTAAAGCTCATACTATTCCTGCGATGTTATAACAAATGAAGTTTAGTTGATGTCGTATACTTTCTGTATGGCAGATAATGGGTTTTTTACTCTGGCACCTTGTAAAGGAGCATGCAGCTCCAGCAACTTTTACTTTTAGTCCTGCTATTCTCATGTAAATGATTGGCAAGCCTTCTGAGGCATTTTCTTCTCTGTTTGTTCCAGGTTTCCTGATTTCTACAATAGTCTTTTCCTAGCCAGTGTGCAGCTGGCTCTGTAGTTCTTGCTCTTTGGAGTAAGGCTCGGTTCATTTAAACTGCTGGCTTGAAAAGGGCTTTGTAAAATACTTGATACTTCATTGCAAAACCTCCCTGACAGTGAAAACCTCTCTGACCCTCATAAATATAAAGCACTGCAGCTTTTTTCGTTTGGGATCGCCGTAAGCATGTTATTCAAGATACACAATACTACATATTAAAAGTAGTTGTTTTCAATGTTGCTGTATTGGGATCATGGAATATGGAATTATAAAATATGGATAAAGTTGATTGCTGTCTTTACTCACAGTGGATTTGGGTGTCCTCATGTTTGTAATCTCAGTTTACCCAGAAGTAAAGTCTTGCGTGATTGGTCGGATGCTTGATGAAACAGCTTGAAACACATCATGTTTGGATTTAGGTGAAGTTAAAAAGTGCACTTATTTTAATATTACCTATCCATGAGAGATTTCTGTGTTTATTAATGAAAAGACGCTGGGTGCCTCCTATGTAAATCAACTGAATGTTTGGTGCGAAACACTGACACACAATAATGTGAAATCGCACATTCAGGCGTGAATGCCTGTGTTGGCCAATACTCTATATGTATTTGTCCAATTCAGCAACGCACATATTATCATCACACATCATGCTTCTAACAGCCTTGTGTTTAAGATTGCGTTCCTGATGTTGCCTGAGCTTCCAGGAAGTACAGCATGTGGGTGGCGGCGGGTAGATCTTCTTTGTGCTCCAGCTGTTGTAGGGGGACATTATAGGAACGAACCACTAGCTGGTGTAAAAGACCTATGAGGCGGTGGCTGCTTTTTTGTTGCAGGAAGCCCTTCCCCATCAGCGGTCTTGTGCTAATAAGGACTGGAGAAACAGCCATGGCACCGGGAGGAATGCCTGACATTTTAACATGTACACAAACAGAGACGGAGAGCTTGGCTACACCTCGGTGCTTGTCTGAACCCTCCTCCAGACCTGTGGCTGGGACAGTGGGGGTTGGTGGACGGGACCAACGCTGCCTCGCTCCTGTCAGATACGCATCATGTTATTAGGGTTAGGGACTGTCTATTGTGCTGTCTTTAGTAATGTGATTGGCAGGCTTGGGTGTCAGTCCGTTTCCTTTACACTTTGAAGAGGCGGCAGTTAAATCAGTTACTGAATAAGCAGTGAAGCCAGATTACTGGGGAAGGCAGAAATCAGTGTGCAGTACCACGAATAGTAAATGAGGATCTGGCCTTTCCTTAGATCAAACTTGTATTGGTATTCTAGGAGCAATGCTCCCACACGCACACACACACACCCCTCTGAAGTGTTAACACCCGATTATCTCACCCTTCTCTTTATCTGGCAATATTTCCCACAGGCATTAATCTAACAAGCCTGTCAATTTCGCTGTCGTTCTTTCACCCCATTATCCTGCCTTTGCTCTCTCTCTCCCTGTAGAGGACGCTTTCATTCAGGGCCCTGGTTGTATTTCTGTAGCTGTAGAGACGGCTGTTTTCATAGCATCACTCTGACCTCTTCCCCGAGTCACCTGACCTACTTGTACGCTGTGCAGCTAATCCATGAATGAACCCTGTCACATAAAGGTGTACTGCCTATATCCAAAGATGGTTTAGTCTGAAGATACACAGGAAGTGCTTTTTCCCCTCTAATAGACTTTCCATATCACACTTGCAGGCAATGTCATGGCAACGTTAGCTTGCTAAGCCTACACAAAGAACAGCTTGGGCGAGTCTCATTTGACATGGGCATTTTTGACAGTTAAAACGCTTCAGTTTATCATTTTCCGTTATTAGTAATAAAAGTGTCGGCTAAGTAAGACTTCTGTTCAAATCTAGGTTTTAGATTTTGAAAATGTTATCAGATAAGGACACAGTTCTACTGGCAGGGGGAGATGCGTAACCCTGGTCTGGTCTGGTCAGTCACATCAGGTTTGCAAGTCCTGTGGTAATGGAAATCTGGCAATGTTGCACCTCTATGTTCACACACAGAGTGATGTTAACACACACACACACACACGTTAACACACAGAACCACGTTAATACACAAACACACATACAAAAAGCCCAGACAAATCCCAGTGAAGACCCGTGACCCCTCAATCAGCATTTTACATTAATTACAGCACGTCTGCAAATTTATTTTATTAAAGAATGCCATCAGGCCATTAAATATTAACAAAATGAAGAAAAAAAAAACTCAGGCTGGATGACTGATGCTAAATCAATAGCTGGATATTTATTCAGCTACATACCTTTATTATCTAACCTGTCATCATTTATTTTCCAGGTCCAGGCCATTACAAGCAGTCCGTTTCAGCAGCCTTCCCCTGACAATGTGCTAGCCTGTGCACTTACAGTGATCGGCAGAGGTTTTATAGTTCATGTCATAAACTCTCCGGCGCTCCAACAGGGCAGCTGACTGCAGGCTAGGTCGGCTTTGGCAGGCGTCATGTGTTTTCTGCCTTGTTTGGTTTGGCCAGCATCCCCCACGGCTGAATGTTGACACACTCGTAAACAATACCTGGCGTGTCCCAGGTTAAAGAGCGAAACAGAGCGAAGCCCTGACAAAGATAAAGGCAACAAAATACAAGTGGCCTTATATACAGACTGTGTGATCACTGCTTTCAACTGAGAAAAAAGGGGGTTTGGTTTAAAATCGGAAGTCCTGTGTGAGTGGGTTGTTGTCATTCATCTGGCTAATTTGTCTGCATGAGAGCGCCGTCACATGATACCCCCTCTGTTCTTGTGTTGAAATACAATACTTTCTGTTGGTCAAGCATCAGACGCCATAGTGACACACAGCCTTGTTTTGGGCTAAGAGAGGAAACACTAATTAGTGTCTCTCTGAATGGAAAGGCTGTGTGTGTGCTCTTTTATGTCCTCTCATGCTTCCCCTCTGTCCTGCAGGACGGTCTCAGCCCTACGTTCAGCAGTACAAGGTTAGGACACGAGGGACTCTTTTTGTAGTACTATTTAACTAGGGACCAACCTCCGTGTTCAGTTATTAAAGTGGGTGACTGAGGGCAGCACAAAAACATCGTCATCACTGTGAAATATTACCACAATCGGAATGCATTTCCGCAGGCTATCGCATGAAAACGAAGCATAGCAGCCTTACTGTGATTCCATAACATTTGAAAGTATTTCTCTAAAGCCAGTAACTATTTAATATCCTGAACACGGGTCCCGTTTTCTGGCAACATGCTGCTCCCATTCAATTGTTTATTTTCAAACACTTCTACGTGGAATCTAATGTTGTCCTGACCTTGTAGTGTTGAACCTAGACCGCGGCGGAAAAGAAGAGGCAAGGCTTTGTGTACAATGAGTGCGTGCTCTGCGAGCGTCCGCGCGCATGTGTGTGTAGGCGCATACGTGTCCACTGTTCAGCCACAGCTGCCCACTGCTCAAAACAGGCAACTGAAAATGCTGGAATGTAAACAGCTTTGAAGTCTTATGGTCTCTCCATTTGTCCTCTGTTCCTCTGAGCCGAGGGCGTCGAGACGTCGGGGTTGAGAGAGAAGTCTCTCATCTGCCCCAACAGAGCCAGTAGCTACAGTGAAAATGGCCCCTTGAACTCCTTGAATGTCCACGTACACCTAGAACAGAGAACGGGGTCATTAAAGTTCCAGGCATTCCTTTAAACGTGCCACCTCAAAGAAAAGGACCTGGTGGCACAAGTTGAACCAACAACATATATTATTTTAGTGCTCTGTCTGTTCTGAACTGTGCTTTTCAATGACATTTTTCAGGCCTCTGTTACAAAGCTTAAATTCCCCAAGGCTAGTGTTAAAGGTCATTACGCTGTCTTTTAAACCATTTCTTTCTTTGTCCAACAAATCATTGTGTTTATTTAAGACAAAAACTCTAAACATCTACTTATTTTATATAATTTATTCACTTTGCCTCTTTTGGATCTTGAAATGTCCAGTCTGTTCTAGTAGGTGTTAGTAAATACATTTGATGTGAGGCTGGCTGAGAACATGTTCTAGAGCCAACCCCCAATACCAGATGAACAGTCAATTAATTGGTCTACTAAAATGTACTACAATATATTTACATGTGAGAAATAAAGTGGGACAAAACTACCCAAAAGTATTATTATTATTCTGATCCGAATCTGTAAAAAAAAAAAGAAGATAAATAAACAAATAAATCATTTGTTTGACAGCACCCTTAAATGTAGTCTGTTCCTTTCTTGGGCGACAAACAGACAGGACTCACCACAGCAATGGGTTCACAGGGGTGTCTCCCTCTTGCGTAAGGCAGCGCTACTGGGACCTTCAAACTGCAGCTTGATGGCCTGTTTCAGTTTCAGCAGAGGGTCCGTGGTCGCCATGGCGACCACAGAATCCTCAGGTAAGGCACAGGTGAGGGACATCTTGTAAAACCCCTCCCACGGCTCGCTCTGGGTGGGGCTCTGCAGCTGGTAGGGGTACCCCATTGGAGGATTGTCCCAGGTCTTGGCCAAATCTTGCCCAGGCGTGACCCCCAGGGAAGCCATGACAGAGTTCCACCGGCCCCCATTTTGCTGCCGGTCGTCCAGGACGAGGCTGGGCGGTGTTTGTTTGGCAGGGAAGTCAAACGCTGCTGGGTGGCTCGCGTAGGGCCGCTCTGAGTTGTGCAACACGTCCGTGACGGTGCAGAAGCTGGACGGAGGAGGGCTGGCCTTGGGGCACTGGACCCTGCGGGTGCTGCCGTGGGCAGAGCCCGGCTGGGGCAGGGTGGAGGGCCGGGAGCGGCTCCGAGGTAGCGAGTGCTGCTGGATCTGCTGGGTGAAGCTGAGGCTGTCGGCCGGCACCGTCAGCACCGTCGCCTGGGAGCAGGCGGTGGAGGAGGACGTGTGGGAGCCCTGAACCGACCTGAGGCGCTCGGCCGTGGAGCCCGGGGAGCAGGAGGCCGAGGAGCTGGTGGCGGCTGCCCCGGGGAGAGGCGGCGCCCGGCCACCGTTGCTTTCCGAGCTAGCCGAGGACGGGCTCTTGGTGGTGGAGGCCTGCGGGGACAGAGGGCCAGGATACGGCTTGGCCCCGTGGCTCTCCAGGAGCCGGACGATGGTGGAGTGGCCCCTCTTCCCCGCCACCTTTACGGGGCTGCGGCCATACTTATCTATGTGGTCTGGGTTGGCCCCTCTCTCCAGCAGCATGGCCACGATGTTGGCGTGACCCTCCTGAGCCGCGATGCTCAGCGCGGTGGCCCCCTGCTGGCGGCAGGCCAGATCCACGTTGACCCCCCTGGCCTCCAGGAGCAGCCGGCCGGACTCCACGTGACCCCTCCACGCCACAGAGTGCAGCGGGGGGCGACCCTCCGCGTCCTGGGCGTTGGGGTCGGCCCCGCGCCTCAGCAGCAGCCCCACAGCCTCAGCGTTGCCCTGCCAGGAGGCCACGTGGAGAGCTGTGCGTCCTTCCCCGTCCCGGGACTCCAGGGGCACGCCCCCTTTCTCCATTAGGAGGGCCGCCATGCCCAGGTGACCCTCCAGCACCAGGAGGTAGAGGAGCGGACGGCCCTCGGCGTCTCTCACGTCCGTGTCCGAACCGCGCTTCATCAACAGCTCCACCACGTCGGCGTGGCCCTCCAAGGCGCCGGCGCTCAGGGCGGAGTGGCCGTCGTACGCTCGGTGATCGATGGGCGAGCGTCGGTCCAGCAGCAGCCTCACCGTGCCACAGTGGCCCTCCTGGGCGGCCAGGATGAGTGGGGTCCGACCCTCGACGTCCATCTCCGCGACCCTCGCCATACTCCCGCGCTCCGTCAGGGTGGCACAGATAACCCGATGGCCTTCGCAGGCGGCGGCGTGCAGCGGTGTCCAACCCAGGTCGTCTTTGTGGTTCTCGTCCAGGCCCCGGTCCAGGAGGGCACGGACCACCTCCACGCTCCCTTGCGCCGCGGCCAAGCTCAGAGCCGTGCGACCTTCCGCGTCGATGCTGTCCACCGCCGCGCCCCAGAACAGCAGCCTACCCACGGTCCCGGCGTGGCCCATGGCGGCGGCCGCCAGCAGCGGGGTGATGGCGGCCGTGGCGGTGGCGCGCGGCCCGGCGCTCTCGTCCACGTCGGCGCCGGCCTCCAGCAGCAGCTCCACCACCTCCTCGTGACCTTCGGACGCCGCCAGCAGCAGAGGGGTCATTCCGTCCTTGTCCCTGTGCCCAGGATCCGCCCCTCGCTCCAACAGCAGGCTGGCCACGTCGCCATAACCTTTGACCCCGGCCACCGTGGGCACACAGAGGGCAGCCACCGACAGGGCTGTGCGCCCGTCCCCGTCGGCCAGGTTGACCTCCGCCCCGTGGTCCAGCAGGATCTCCACCGTCTCCCTATGGCCCATGTAGGCGGCGGCGATCAGCGGTGTGCGCCCCTCCCGGTCAGCCTTGTCCACCTGCGCCCCGTGGTCCAGCAGCGTCAGGAGGATCTCCTCGTGGCCTCCCCAGGCCGCCGCTCTCAGTGCTGTCCGGCCCTCTGCGTCAGACCGGTCCACCTCCGCGCCCATCTCGAGCAGCAGGTGGACGGCGTTGGTGTGGCCGCCCCAGGCTGCGGAGCGCAAGGCTGTCCAGCCCTCGCTGTCGGTGTGCTCCAACATCTCCGTGGAGACCGCCGGCCCCTGGCCCCTGGCACAGGTCAGCAGGACCCCCAGCACCGCCACATGGCCCTGCCTGGCCGCCAGCGTCAGAGATGTCTGGCCCTGGTGGTCGCCGATCAGCGGGTCAGCGCCTCGGGAGAGGAGCAGCTGGACCAACTCGTCGGAGCCGGCGTGGGCGGCACTGGCCAGGAGAGTGCGTCCGTCTTTGGGGTCGGTCCGGTTCACGCTGACCCCGCTGTCCAGTAGCACAGTCAGCGAGTCCTTCCTCTCCAGGGCACGTCGGAGCATCGTCCCCCCTCCGCCCGCACAGTGTACCCCCACTCCAGAGCCTCGGTCTGGGGTGCGGGAGGGGGGGAGCACCCCGCTCTTCATCAGCAGCTGGAGCACCTCCGGCCTGACCAGGACAGGGGGATGAGAGGTGGGGCCGAAGGAGGGGGCCAGAGTGGGAACATTAGCCCACATCAACCACAGGGACAGGAGGGCGGGGTTCTCCCTGTGCACGCCGGAGCTGACCAGGTGAGAGGCCAGCTGACAGGTTTCCTCGGTGTTGAGATGTGGGCCGCGCAAGGTGAGAGCCATGGCCAGCATGCTGTGACCCTCAGGTTTGCTACACAGGTACTTCTGAGTGCAGTACTTCACGTCCGTTAACCACTCCGCAAAGCTGGCATGGAACAGGAGCCTGCTGCCTCCCGGGCCATCTGTGAGCAGGGTGGACAGAGCCTGCAGCATGCCCTGGAAGACTGGGTAGCTGAGGGACAAGTTCTGGGTCCAGACTGCAGTGTAGATCTCCTGGGTGGTTAGGGGTTTGGGGGAGGCCAGGAGGGTGTTGAGGATGGGCTTGACCTGGAGAAAGAGGCCCCTGGGGAACAGTCTCTGACACAGCCAGAGGTAGAGGCCGTTCAGGGTGCCGGGGATGTCCCGGATCTCCCGGAGACCCACAAGGGCCCCTGCCACGCCGTCCAAGACGCGTTCCAGGAAGAGAAAGCAACCGCCACTTTTTATGTGCAGCAGGTTGAGCATGTCGGCCGTCTCGGGGGTCAGCTGGCGACGCAGTGCCCCCTCCTGGTCCAGCCTCTGCAGGATGTACTGCTGCACGTCATGCACTGGGGCGGGCCTCCGCAGGTCATCCAGACACAGCTTACGGAAACCTGATGGAGGGATGGAGAGAGAGGGAGAGAGGGATGGAGAGAGAGGGTAGAGAGGGGGAGAGAGAGGGAGAGAGGGATGGAGGGAGAGAGAGGGTAGAGAGGGGGAGAGAGGGATGGAGGGAGAGAGAGAGGGATATAGGGATGGAGAGAGAGGGATGGAGAGAGGGAGAGAGAGAGAATATTTTGATATATCAGAAAGAGGTACTGAAACTTCAGAAATGTGCACTGGTGGAAACATTCAGTTACATTCAGAGCAGCGATAAATGCACAGTACCAACACAATCAAATGTTTGAACACACTTATCCATTCAAGGGAATGGGTGTCTCCAAACTTCAGATTGGTTCTGTATATGGTTTATACTGCACAATATATTCATAGTTGGTGCCAGAGGACAGCAAAAGGAAAGACATAGAAAATACCAAACAGAATCATACTTATTTCTGTAAAAAAGAAAATCTGTTAAAAAGCCTGACTGTGATAATATTCATGTTGAAAACTAGAAGACAGTGTTGTTTGTTCCCTCTGCCCGAGGCCACTACAGCTGTTATAAACACAGCCACAGTAATCAGCCATGTCAGGACATGTTTTGACAACAAATGGACATGCAACAATGGCACCAAACTAAGCCATTTACTGTTTAGAGTCAAGAAAAACACAAATTCTACCAGTATGGAACGAAGGCTGTAGGAGTCACAGACGTCCCACCCTATAGAAAACTGTTTATATTGGATCTTAATTGGAAACAGTATGGGAAATCATTTCAGGAGAGTGCAGTCATTTGCAGTAGCAGCAGGAAATTACTGATAAACAAATAAAATAATATGTGGATTATAATTAACACTTGACACATTTTGAGTAAACCAAGGTTGAAATGTCAACGTGGAAACTACAAACCGCAACAGAGTGCAGATCATTCGTCTGTAGCGTCCGACAGAGGACCAGTTTAGACATACCTGAGAACATCTTGCACACAGCCTGGTTCTGTCTGCGCACGGAGCAGACCAGCAGCAGCCAGCCAGGGAGGAGGTGCTGGTGGCTGCACAAGAGTTCAGAGATGGAACTGCTGCCCCCTGGGGCCCCAGCACTGCTGGGCTCCTCGCCGGCCCCCAGGCCCTCGGAGTCCAAGGAGTCCACAAGGAGAAACAGAGGATGTGCAGGAGGTTGGATGTCCAGCAGGGGCAATAACACGGCCCTGGGGAGGAGGTGGGGAGGTGGTGGGGAGGGCAAGAGGGAGATGGACAAGGAGGGGGAGGAAAATGAAGATGGGGGTGGAAGATGAGGAAGATGTTATTCTTTGAATGAAATGTTTCTGGTATTTCGTCACACGTGGAAAAGGAACAGATCAAACAGCCGTAGTGTGCTCACTTGCATCATTCAGGGACTGACTGTCTACACAGGAATGCTGTGGAAGGAAACCACGTTAATGAACAGTAATGAAGGCTGCAGCGGAACTCTGGTTTTATGGAAGTAGAGCAGAACTGTGTTATCATGAGTGGGTGGCGTATTCTCCCTTATATTCAGTAGAGTTTGGTTGTGCTACTGGAGCTATCAGGCAAGCCTTTCAGACCACTCTCCCCTGGTTCAAATCCCTAAACCTGTCTGACCCCCTTATCCTGTCTTGCTCCCAAACCATATCTCATTCCCTCACCATGTCTCACTCCCTAAGCCTGTCTCATTCCCTCACCATGTCTCACTCCCTAAGCCTGTCTCACTCCCTCACCATGTCTTCACTCCATATGTCTGTCTCACTCTCACCCTATCTGCATTGCTTAAGCCTGTCTCACTACCTAAGCCTGTCTCATTCTCTTTGGGGAAAAGTGACTAAGTTCTAAAGAAGCTCTGATATTTCCTGCACCGCCCTGGTTACACACACACACACACACACACACACACACACAGACACATTCTTTACCAAAACCTACACTTAAAACTAACCCCAAGTCTACAAGACCCATACGTTTATAACATAATTTCAATGTTCACTTTCACAAACGACTTGTCTTTCAATTTCCATTACATTTCTGTCCTCCTAAAACAGAGAAACAAGTCCATTCACACACAGTCTTCCTGCCTTCCATTGTGACTGTAATCTCAAAACGGTCAATCAGTATTTGTCACAAATTGCTTCACAGACGACCCGCCTCTAAAGGCAACGAGCAGCCAAGGCAGACACCCAGACAGATGTCATCACATCCTACCCATTTGAAATGGATCCTTCCCACAGAGGATTCCGCAATCCTCCTTTAAAGTGACCCAGGTTAAGGCAAGCAGGATGACTAAGACATAGAAAATAAACATCAGTGGGACCATGCCGTTGCTAACTAACATAGTGGGTCCCATTGTTTAAAAGGATTCCTTATTCATCCGGAGTTATGGGATAAACTAACCCTCCTGTCTCCCCCCTCCTGTCTCCCCCCTCCTGTCTCACCCCTCCTGTCTCCACCCTCCTGTCTCCACCCTCCTGTCTCCACCCTCCTGTCTCCACCCTCCTGTCTCACCCCTCCTGTCTCACCCCTCCTGTCTCCCCCCTCCTGTCCACTTCCTCTCCCCTCACAGGGACACCCCTGCACAGAACCCTCCTTTATCATGTTCCTGATTTAGGCAAGAGTGGCTTCACCACACCCAGCCCTTGTAAAAGAAAGTTGCACAATGCAGGAAGTGTGTGTGTGTGTGTGTGTGTGTGTGTCCTCCCTAAATACTCGAGCAAGCAATGTGAAAAATCTGCCCTCATGTGCTTGAGCCAGGCAGATAACCCTGATTGCCATTACACCGGATAAGAACATCTGCTGAACAAAAAGAAAGCGTGTGTGTGTGTGTGTGTGTGTGTGTGTGTGTGTGAAAGACAAAGGGGGCGATGACGCTGACCGCGGCGTACATGTCTTAACACCTCGTCTGTCCTCGTGCACGACGCGGCAGCTGTAGAGATATGACTGTGATGAAGTGTTAGATGTAGCACACGGAAAGGTTACTCAGCGATACATACTGCATGTGGACTCTGTGTGTCTGTGTCGATGGGGACGCCATTCACAGAGACCAGAAGAAAGCAGTCATTCACTCTACAATGATTTCGCTCTCCAACGCTTTGGACGAAGTATCCAAAAGCAGGTGTAAGTTAATGGAAAGCAGGAGACTTTACAAGGCTGTCCTCGTTCCATCACAAAGGCACACAGCGGACGATCTATCAGGAGGTGGATTGAAATGAGAACAAGGGCTGAATACCAAAACATCCAGGCTACAGGATTATTGCACGTTTACTTGCATTAGTAATATCATGAAGGGGATACGCCCTGTGTGTGTGTGAATGTGTGTGTGTGAGTGTGGGTGTGGGTACGGGCACACACTGCTGTGCGCCCAGATCCAGGTGATCCAGCCTCATGACTGACTCAGGCCTTTTCCAGCCAGCCCCTGTGGTCCAGGCAGCGGGCTGGCTTTTAGTCTGCCCTGCTGTCACTGGGCAAGGTGTGGAGATGGGCTTGCCTATGCTGTGAGGCATAACTAATCAACATTATGGACAAACGGTTTAAATAAAACAACCCTTTTATATAGACTAGACTACAAAGAACAGCCTACAAACTCTAGGCAGTGTGAAAGCTCTATAAAAAGGCAGTGTAAAAGCTCTATAAAAAAGGAGTGTGAAAGCGCAATAAAAAGGCAGTGTGAAAGCTCAATAAGAAGGCAGTGTGAAAGCTCTATAAAAAAGGAGTGTGAAAGCGCAATAAAAAGGCAGTGTGAAAGCTCTATACGAAGGCAGTGTGAAAGCTCTATAAAAAGGCAGTTTGAAAGCTCTATAAAAAGGCAGTTTTAAAGCTCTATAAAAAGGCAGTGTGAAAGCTCTATACGAAGGCAGTGTGAAAGCTTTATATGAAGGCAGTGTGAAAGCTCTATAAAAAGGCAGTGTGAAAGCTCTATAAAAGGGCAGTGTGAAAGCTCTCTGTAATAAAGTAATTCATAGCCGGGGTCCACAAGGCATCGCTGGAGGCTCACCCTGTAAGATAACAGTTATAGGCTGTTGCCAGCATTAAAGGCCGTCGCTAACATCTGTTCAAATCCAAGACTGCCACCTCAAGCCTGTGTTCCCTCCGTTTGTCAACTGCCGTTCTGATCGGCTCAACCAAAGCCCCCTTCTCTCACTCAGGTTTGAAGCACCCCCCGGCTCCCGGCTAAAGGTCAGCGTGAGGGTCGTGTTGAATGTGGCCCTTTTCCTCACACTAGACACAGAACAGGGAGAGGGGAATTGTGTCAGGGGAAGTGACCATTTACACAAACCGGGATCCCTAACGTTAAGAACCCCCCCCCCCACACACAATTATTATAATATTTTCTTTCTTTGGATCAGAAAATGCCTGCCGTGTGTCACATCCCACCGGTGTCCGGAGTCAATAAAGCAGCGGGAGACAGAGGGTCTCGTGAGGAGGCCTTGCCGGCTGTACCAACGACTCCCGTCTCCGCGTCAGGAGACACATTTTTCACGTCTTTGTCCTCTATTTGCAAACGACGTGTGGTAAATAGCATTGTAGCGTCCATTCAGACCGGCCATCCCTTGTGAGAGGGCTGAATGGCTCGTATCATAAGGAAATAAATAAATATATAAGCCAAGGAAGTGGGACAATGGATTGCTTTTTCCTGTAGCTCTGTTGGTCTTTGTATGACTGATCAGCGCTGCCAATGACAGACGTTGACAGTGGGAATGGAAATGACATCAGAATGTTAATTGAAAGTCCCTGTTAGAGGTGGTGGTGGTGTCATTTTTACTTTCCTTACGCATTCAACTATTATGGCTATTTATACTCTACGGTGACAGTAGCTAATATGTTTCAAACAACAGGGTTTATGTCCCGAACGTATTTATTCCCCTATCAATCGGAGTGACTCAGCGTTGGGAGTTTGACAACCCTGAAATCCCTCTGGAGGAATTTCACATTCTCTTCCGCAGACGGAATATATTAAATTCACATCAAAGCGGAGCGATTCACAAAGCTGTCTAACAGATAGTGAAGTTGGTTAGGAATGCCGAAGGACAACAGCAAGAGAGCAGACCTTTTGAAGGTGTTAACCGGGTCCCTCTGGCAGTGCTGAGGATCCAGAGTTGAAGCCACAGAGGGGGAGGCCAACGTGTCCCGGTATCCCGAGGGCAGGAGTGGGCTGGCCTTCAGCTGATCCACCAGACCCAGGACGAACCGCCACAGCACCACGCTCCTTCCGTCCTCCTGCCGGCAGAAATGAAACGCCAGGCAGCGTGGCGCCAGCCCGGCCGCCAGCCCGGCGTCCGAAGTGGGCCATACCACCTCCTTGCACAGGGCCGTCTTCCCGGCCCCGGGGCCCCCAGTCACCAGCACGCCTGGGGGACGGCCGGGTGCGGATTTGGCCTCCAAGCAGCGGCGGAGCTTGTCCAGGGCCCATTCCCGGCAGTAGAAGCGGCGGCCCCGGAGCAGACTGGGACTTTGGCTGCTCCCACTCATCTGGCCCCGGGGAACCGAACAGGAGTCACTCCACCTCGGCCACCACGCCCCATACTCTGCCCCCACACTCCCAGGGCCCGTAACCGTTTCTGGTTTGGTTTGATTGCACAGGTCACACCACTGACAACGCTGGAAGTGAAAAGAGGCACTTTCCTCAAGTGTCAAACCCAGAAATTGCTGCGTCAGGCGCTATGAGTCGATCGCTCTCTGTGATGCCATTCCAGACAATTAATCCTTCCCTTCGGTGGGTTGCAAGGTTGGATCAGTCGTTCAAACACTCAGGGGAGTGAAGTAGGAGCCTTTATCTCTCCAGAAGCGTCTCCATTAGTCAGTGAGACTGCTACTCCGGCATCATCCTTGGCTTAGAAAAACCGAACAAAGAAAGAAGGTCCATGAGCAGAACGTTTCCGCAGCTACTTGGTTACATTAGCGACTCTGTCTTCAACACATCTGCTTAGACGGCTCCTCTTCTCTGCCTGAGATTAGAGAGAGAGAGTGATTGAGAGAAGAGAGAGGGATGGAGAGAAGAGAGGGAGAGAGAGTGAGTGCCAGACCATGTGAGATTGCCACGAGGGCTCACTTTACCACAGATAAGATCTCCTTGTTTTATCTCCCTCACAGAAATGTAACATGCTCCCTAAATCTTTAATGTCTACTGCCTCTTGTTGAAAGGCCTTCTTTCTCTTCTTACTCCTCTTCTATTCGTCTCAAAGTTTCTTGCCTTATGAGTCTCTCTCTATTGCTCTCTCTCTCTCTCTCTCTCTCACTCGGTTCGGTTGGCTATGATAGAATTCCCTCCTCTTTCACACGCCTTCTTCCTCTTTCCCTTGCTCAGCTGCTCTCCGGTTTTTCTTGTACTCTTTTTTTATCCCCTCCCATTTCTCAGCGTGTCATGGCATGTTTTGAAGCAGAGTGGCATTTAAACTGCGAGTCAGAGTAAGGGAGAGAGGGACAGTGGAATGGAGGGGGAGAAAAGCGAGGGGGAGGAAGAGATGTAGAGAAAGGAAACTGAAAGATAAGAGACAGAGATAGATGGAATTAAATAAAATATGAGCTGGCATGAGGAACATTAGCAATCCAAGGGAGGAGTTGTTTGCGGTTAAAGTTCATCCAAGGTAGCATGCTATAACTGAACCAAGCACACCCCTCTTGGGTCCCCCATACTCTGGCTCTGGGGTCCCCCATGCTCTGACTCTGGGGTCCCCCATGCTCTGGCTCTGGGGTCCCCCATGCTCAGGATCCGGGGATCCACCTTGTGCTTGGTCTGGAGTACCTTATGTACAGGGTCCGAGGTCCCCCATGTTCTGGGGTACCCCAAGTCCTTGGTCTGGGGTCCCCCATGTTCTCGGTCTGGGATCCCCCATGTCCTGGGTCTGGGGTACCCCATGTCCTGGGTCTGGGGTACCCCATGTCCTGGGTCTGGGGTACCCCATGTTCTGGGTCTGGGGTACCCCATGTTCTGGGTCTGACCCAGGAGACAGGCAGGGTGGGAGGTGCAGACAAGCTCCAACACCCGTCTACATACTTCTGCTCACACAGAAATTATTATACGGATGTGATAAAAGCAGGAAGTGGTCACTGCTGGGGGAATTGATACCCCTAAATAAAGTTATTCAACTTATTCAAAGCCACTGACACAGCCACTGTTCATTGACTTTCTAGCGAAAGATAGATGCAGCATCATGCTCACTGCTTGAAATTATGGGAGAAAAGCACACGTGCTAACGCTAATCCTGCAGGTCCACATAGGTGTTTCAAAAAGCTAACTTTCCAGACAGAGTGCCGCCATATATTCTATTGTATGACTATATGAAACCTCAATTAGGGAACCAAAAAGACCCATGCAAATTCTCTTTGACTCCTGGGGAATCTGTGGTATTTCTTCGTAGCTATCAGTGAAGACTTCACTGGTCCATGAGAGAATGTGTATTACTTTAAAATATCCTTCAGTCAATCATTACATAAATGCTTAAAATCAATACACCAACCATTCAATATACCATCGATCAATCTGTTTGAATTAAAACACACTTCGAAACTATAGGATCTTTTCAACGACCTCGTGGATCTATGATAGGGCGAGCATCCAACTGTGCATCCAATAAACGAGAACAATTCTTCACAGTAAACATATTTTTTTCTCCAAACTACCTTAAATCTACTCCATATGTCATACAATGTTGCGTAAATGTAACTGGGCTATTATAAATAGAGATGCCCACAAACCTTGTTACTTACATCACTGGTTATTTAATTTTTTACCGGAGGATAAAGTTAGCTAGGGTTTGAATAAAACCTTGGCACCTAGACCAGCTTCGGTGCGTGGAACCACCTAACATCATGTTAAAAAGGTAATATTCTAATTTAAAACCAGTCTCAATCCGGGGACATCTTGTGGAACACAGTGCCATTAGCTGTGTGCCATTGGAGAACATTCTTGTCATTTCTCGTGGCCTTTACACGACCTCGCTATTTCTAGTTGCCTTTTCTCTTTTGTCAACGCGGCACACCCTCCGGTTAACCTGAGGCAACCGAAAAGGGTTTTATACTTTGAATACACCCTTGACTTCAGAGTCAGACACTTTTCCGTTACATGCAGCCGACGGTATATTCCGCAAAAAATCTAGATATAAATTTCAACTTTGAAATGCCTTACACAAGTCAATTAATCTACATATATCAATTCGTTGGAATGGGTGGAAACATTCACGAGAAAGGTTGCTGCGCATTTGCAAAATAATGCAATAAGCCTGCTTTTCAGCATTAATCTTTAACGGTATCAGAAGCGCCCGTTGCGCCGCAATGGGCACGTTCTCGCCAAATCAAAGGCGGTCAATCACCCAACTTGACTGTGACTGCTCTAGACAGAGAAGGAGCCACAG
The DNA here is from genome assembly GCA_016801105.1 of Esox niger. Classification (NCBI taxonomy): domain Eukaryota; kingdom Metazoa; phylum Chordata; class Actinopteri; order Esociformes; family Esocidae; genus Esox; species Esox niger. The sequence continues at coordinate 5,327 of JACXGJ010003768.1, read as the reverse complement.
GTGCTAGTGTACGGAATCAACTGCCGTGCCGAGCCTTGCTGACATAGCTGTTGTTATGCTACGGGTAACAGTGTTCACGGAGGCTCGACTGCCAAGATCTTAAATACACTTACCGTAGCCTACTGCCTTCACAGGTACAATTGATTCTGTGTAGCCTAACCTCGTGTAATGACAAAGAACAGTCCACAGACCGACCTCTGAGCTATCGTCCGCCGGAGCTGAACAAGCAATATCTACTGTAGATAGTCTGCTGCTTTTTCGTTCATTCAAATCCAACAATGGCATTCCGTCAGCTGAGCGCTCTCCTAATATTTAATCCATACATAAAATAATTGCTTCATGAAAATAATTACATTTGATTACCAGAATTACTATCCGTGCATGGTAGTCTATTATCACTTTTAATCTTCCATGTATTTTCTCACGAAATCTCCATTCACACACCAGCACGTCACGTGTCATTGATACGCACCACTTCGCTCAGTTCCCACAAACAGCAATGTGGTTGTTTCGAAGTTTCAGACTATCCGCAGACCGATCTTACATTGTTTTTACAATGAAGTATTTTCCTTTATTACAAAAGGTGCATTTGCTAGAGACAAGATAATGGTATCTTCCGATGCTTTCTAAACACGCACCGCTGAAATTAGTGTATGCTTTGAAAGGGGAACATTTGCGTTTCTGCAGTTTTGTGATGTGTGTGTGTCTGTGTGTGTGTATGTGTTTCTGCAAGCATACAAGCGTTGGTACGCGCGCGGTCGTGTGAACGTGTAGGCGTGGTACTGATTACTTTCTGGGGGGACATAACAGTATCTCCTTTCCCGACTCTCCGCCAAAAGGATGTATAAATAGCTTGTGTGTTTCAGGGCAGGAAATCCTCTCACGGCTGTGTTTCGGTCTCTGGGACTGGGACAGGAACTCAGCCAAGAATGAAGGGGAAGAGTATCATTTAAGTGAGCATTCCGACTTCCTGCACCTGCTATTGCACACATTCAGTAATAGGCATGTAATCTGCTTCCAGGAGGGATACTCTGGTATTAACCCCTTGTAAATGTAGCTAATGTAGCCTGGGGAAAATGCAGGTCTCTCTCTCACACACACACACACGCACACACAAACACACTGACCTCCACTCCTAGAGGTGAACAGGTTTTGGAACGTTTTTATGTACATAAGGAAAGTGAGCAGCCCTTCAGATTGTGTGGGTCAGTATTTAATCACATTATACTGTTTATTAGTTTAATTTAATATTATTAAAGTAACTGTTAATGCATGAATTGATGAGACACACACACACACCCACACACACACAAAACAACAAATGCATCTCAAACAGATGTTTTATTGCCATGCAATAATCTTTATGGTGGGCTGCACAATCAGAGGTCAAGAGAAGGATGAGGTAGCCAATATGAGCTCTACTCTAATTTATATTTTTCAAGATGCCCACATCCTTCCATTGTTGGGGGCAATGGCGTCACTAGGCATTGGCGTCCGAGGCTAAAGCCCAGGAGCTCAACATTTTTTATATGTTTTACAAAAAAGTAATAATAAAAAATAGCCCCCGATCTGATCATCTGTATTCCGATCATCAAAATAACAATTTTACTTTTGTCACATGTTCGCTATAATCATATTCGCATTTGTATACAATTTATTAAGAGTTGATTTTAAAAATCCCTTGTCTACTTAAAAAAATCTGATTGCTGTATAATGGTTGGAGTCTGGCAAGCGAACACGATCGTGTCAGTCCACACACATCTATAAGCGCTCTTACCACACATCTTCCGCTATCTGTTGCTATTTTAAGACGATAAACGTTTACAATTCAAATTTCCTTCTGTATGCAATGGTGTAGGTTTATATTTTATATTGGCCCAGGGTCAGTTTATCCCAGGATCTTCACCCTTTTCCGGGGGGGGTCTGTAATTTGGTGGGGGACCCCTGTCCCTCCAATTCTACGCTCCAGGCAGTATGTCTTAAATCGGTTAATCAAACTATAGGCCTACAATACGCTACATTGTTCTGATCACGCCTTTCACTCGTCCCAATTTATGAGTAAGTTAAAGTGTGTATTCTAAAATATCCTTATTCTGTGATGGCTCTATAACTAATGAAAGTAATATCCACAACCCACTAAAGTAACAACACACGGGGTTGGAGAAACAATATTAGCCGTGCAGGCACTCTGAACAGGCAAATTCTAACCAATCAGAAATATCAAAGATTCTGCGTAGAGCGTACTGTGAAAGAATATTGCTGAGTAGGGCTTCGTGTTAGGGAGAGGAAAAGGATCGATTAAGAAAATGAACCCAGAGGACAATGTGATCGAGACTAGGGATGATTTGATTCCCCAAAATAATTAATCCTGTGGTCTGGAAATATTTCGGGTTCTAGAGAGGTCACAAACTAATGTAGGCCTAATATTAAAAACCCATAAGACGGTGCTTAGAACAACACACGGAGTTCAATACATAAGACAGAGCCATAGGGACTTCCATGATAAATGCATGGCATAGAAGTCTTACCGCGGCGGTGGGGTGGGGTGGGGGGGTTGTGTGTATTGTGATCCTAGCAACGCATCTGCACACAGCTCCTGTAGTCCTCACAATATCCTCCATCCAATGAGTGTCATTGTGAGGCAATCTGCGTTGTGTTCATTTAATGTTCATAAACGTGATTTTTGTCTATTTGTATTTTTACATTATTAATGTTGCTTTTTGTACTCTGTTGTCGTCCGTATTACATGTCGTTGGCTAGGGTGCCCTCATAAATGAAAATTGGTTCTCAAGTGATTAACCTGGTAAGACAATGGTTAGGTAAAGTAAGTAACACAAAAAAAGTCATTAAAATTGTAACAATTTAGGATCAACTTAATAATGACGGGCAGGTGTCAATAGGCTTTCTGTTGGGTTTTGGGGGTTAGGATTAAACAAACAAAGAAGAAAATGGACATCACAGACACTGGCAACAGCAAACTGTATGTGTGTGTGTGTGTGTGTGTGTGTGTGTGTGTGTTTGTGCACGTGTGCGAATGTGTGTGCGCGTGCATCCCCATCTGTTACCTCTTTTATCAATGCTTTGTTGAAGCTGTAGCAAAATAGAGCTGTGTGAAGTTTTGAGAATGAGTCAATGCCCTACCTTCAGGTATATTTCCTCAACCTGATGCTTCAAAAGATAGTATTAACAGAAAACATGTAGTGTATTTGAGGTTTATGAGCAGGGGTTGAATTGGGCTGAGCTCTGGCACATATGGTCGAAATGAGAACCGGAGGGACCTTAGCTCCCATACTTCCACTGGCCAGCAGTAATCATTTTAGATACAACTGGTACTTCCCAAATCCAAATTTACCCCCTGTTTAAGAGGAATTATTTAACGGGAGGAAGCATTTAACATAAACAGACTCTATGAATGTCAACGCGCTGAATATTCAGCAGGAGGCAGGCTGTTGGTATAAATGATATATTAATTTATTTACTCAGCGTTGGGAAAGATCTCGATACAGGCAGTCTACAATACAGTTACATTTCAAAAGTTATGTAGATTTCTAACTATTCAAACTTGAACTCAATGCCAAATGCCTGTCTTCAGGCAGAACTGCCTCTTAATCATACCAGATGGAAATGTGGTGGTTCGAATGCAGCATTCAGCAACCAAAATATAAATGATGAGAACAACCAAAAATAAGTACCTAAATAGGCCACAGTAAGCCACATTTATCCTGGCAAGCAGGTCATCTCAACAAAAAAATATTCATACAGTCACACAAAATTCCTTTATACAGTTGTTTATTAATTTGGATGTTTTTTCATCACATCATGAGGGCATGTAGTACTAACTGGGAAGCTTTCACTGTGCAGCATGTGCTGGGAAAATCCAATAGCTCATTATATTGGCTGCTGTCAATAAGCAGCTGCCTTTCACAAAGTTTTCTGAATACAATCATTGGAACAGTTTGGAAAGATTCATGGTTACTTAAAAATGTGCAGACTATAATTTTCTGCTCATGTTGTTTCCACAAGACTGATTGGTTGCATGGCAAAAATAACAGGACCTTCATTTTTATTTACCTCAGTATGCTAGTGTCAGAGTGGGACACTTGTGTGATAGGCTATTAACAAACATAATAATGTCTTCAAATGAAATGTCCTAAATGCAGATATGGGACACCAATTCAAATTTCTCACTTGATATACAAACTAAATATTTAGATCCTACATCTGTAAAACAGCAGCTGAATTTGAGACTGAAATGTGGGCAGAGGTTGTACTCTTTGTCTCTGATCATTTGCATTTTGTTTACTGGTTCTGTACCTCAAAGGGTAGATATCCTTTCATCTCTCTGCCTCGAGGCTTAATTTCTAGCTGCTGCCTGTTAGAACTCATTGACCTATTCTGCTTGGATTCCATTTTATTATTGGTACGCATAGATTCCATTTTATTATTGGTAGGTATAGATTCCATTTTATTATTGGTAGGCTTGGATTCCATTTTATTATTGGTAGGCTACTGCTAACCTATAATTTGTAAATACTTTCATGTACATGTGCCTCAACAGGACATTTACACAATAACCTCTGTTGTGGCAATTTCTTTCTAATGTATTTTGGAGACATGTTTGCTTATCCCGTAAGCATGTATTGATTGGCAGTACTACTGTTATTATTTTGCATTGTTTTTCAGCAACAACATTTAATTCATCTTAAATAAGAGCTTTCTCCGTTGATGAACGAGGATGAAAGGCTGATGCCCAAGTCGTTCAACAGCTGTTTGAATGAAATCATTTGTTTTTGTGATGGGGGAACATTGGGCCTCTTGTTTGTAATAGTCCAACTTTTTGGTCGCTCAGCTTTTGTAGCCACAATTTTTGCGCTCTCCACTTCAAACAGGTTCCTCTGGTTGAACCTATACTGGAGCAATGTAAATATGAAGCTGATAAGGACCACTATTTGAGGCAAAAATGATGTACGTACAGTGGTCTGCAAAGGTTTGGGCAACCTTGTTAATGTCCATGATTTTCCTTCATAAATCGTTGGTCCTTAGGATAAAAAAAATCAGTTAAATATATCATTTAGGAGACAAACACAGTGATATTTGAGAAGTGAAACGAAGTTTATACCATTTACATGAAGTGTGCAATAATTGTTCGAACAAAATTAGGCATGTGCATAAATTTGGGCACTGTTGTCATTTTACTGATTTCAAAATCTTTAGAACCAATTATTGGAACTCAAAATTGGTTTGGGAAGCTCAGTGACCCTTGACCTACATACACAGGTGAACCCAATTATGAGAGTATTTAAGGGGGGGCAATTGTAAGTTTCCCT
>JACXGJ010003767.1:0-50876 GCA_016801105.1 Esox niger | reverse complement strand
ACTCACTCTGACATACACAAGAGTCATATGATTTGATAGACCTAAAGTACATACTTGCATATTTAGTCTTGTGTTAGTAGTGGGGGGGGGGGGGGTCAGTAGTTTGGGTTACACGTTATTTTGAGAGTCCCAATTTCCATCTGTAGAAGTTCTATAGATATAGATTAGTGGATAGTTAAAATGTCACAGATAGTCAGTAGACAATCTGTAGTGTATCTACAGGAACACATTTAGGACTCTCAAAGAAAAGTGTTACCATAGTTTGCTCTAGGCTACAGTATTTCTTAGATTGCTACTCACCAACACAGATAAAGAGATGGGTCCTCTTATTATCCACCAGATCCATTTATTCGTATGGTCCCAGCACCTTATGACAAGAATGATTCAAACACAATTTACTCTTATAGCATCAGCTTATACCACAGATGTATGCCTGAAACAACTCCTTGCTTGAAGCATCTCTGGATCAACTGGAGAATATCCAAAATGGCGCCGGCTCAGTAATCTTAGAAAGCTTATTCTGATTGAAAGGCTGCTCTGACTTCATTTCAGTAGTCCTGGTACCCTCAATTCACGAGAGAAAATATCAACTCTGTCAAGACTTCTGTCTCCCAGATCAAGAATATTAAAAAGGTGTCAAGGTAGTTGCAACAAAGTGCTCATCTCTGCTGAATTCCACATGACTGGACTGAGAGATAGAAAGCATCCTTATATTATCCCACCTACAGCCAGAAAGGGTATAAGGTAGTTCATAAAAAATCTCTATATAGACATAATTGGACACTGACACACATTTTGTTGTTTTGGCTGTTTACCAAAATATATTATAGTAACAGTAAAATTCACATCCACACTGGATAAAGGGTTTAGGAATTACAGTTATTTAATATGTAGCCTCCTATTTTTCAAGGGACCAGGCGTAATGGGACAATTGAATCAAATGTGGTTTTATGGACAGGTGTGGGCTATTCCTTTCTTATGTCTTAATCAATTAAGTAGGTAAAAGGTCTGGAGTAGATTCCAGGTGTGGCATTCACATTTGGAAGCTGTTACTGTGATCCCACAACATTAGGTCAAATGAGCTCTGAATGCAAGTGGGACAGGCCAACCTTGCAAAAAATAAATCTATCAGAAAGATAGCAGTAACATAAGGAGTGGCCAAATGAACAGTTCAGTACATTCTGAGAGAAAACAAAAGCACTGGTGAGCTTTGCAACACAAAAAGGCCTGGACGTCCACGGACGACAGTGGTGGATGAACATACGATCCTTTCAGTAGTAATGAAAAACCCCTTCACAACATCCAGCCAAGTGAAGTACACTCTCCAGGGTATAGGCATGTCATTATCCAAGTCTACCATAAAGAGAATACTTCACATGAGCAAATCCAGCCTCAAGAATAGAAGGCCAGTTTAGACTTTGGCAAAAAACATTAAAAAAAGACCAGCCCAGTTCTGGAACAGCATTCTTTGGAGAGTTGAAACTAAGATCAACCTGTACCAGAATGATGGGAAGGAAAAAGTATGGAGAAGGCTTTGAACAGCTCATGATCCAAATCATACCACATCATCTGTAAAAGAGGCAGTGTGATGGTAACTGGTGTTTATTGATGATGTGACAGAAGACAGAAGCAGCCGGATGAAGTGTATAAGGAGATATTGGCTGTAAGTGTATAAGTTAATTGGACGGCACTTCACAGATGACAATGACCAAAAAGGCGACCCAATGACAATGACTCTCATTAAGATGTCACCTCAATCGACTTACCCTTTATTTTCATAGAAAATTTTGGTAACTGTCCAAGGCGCCACAAACACCAAGGGAGTACCTTTTGGAAGAACAAACATTTCAGAGCTTCATAGTAACATCTATATTTTATTTCATTATTTAGCTGACACACTTATCCAGAATGACCTCTTGTGGTGAGTTAGTGGTGTGCAGGGTGGCAGAGTAGCCTATTGGTCAAGTGCATTGGGGCATTCATCAAAAAGTTGCTTGTTCTAGTCCAAGAGCTGACATGTCTAGCAAGCATTATGAATATGTTTGTTTAAAAAAAAATACATATTGTTTCTATCTCTGGTTGGACATATAGGCCAATCAGAATTAATTTAATTAAACAATAGAACCTTACCCCAGCCAATGAGCATGTATCTTTTGAGCAAGCGTCTGTTGGTGAGCACGGCGGTGAAGAGTAAGGTGTGAAGGAAGATTGCTTCAACCAACAGCCAGAAGTAGTTACACACTACAAAATACTCCATGGAAACCCGGGAGGCTTTACACAACACGGCTAACTATAGGTGAGAGGAGACATTAAATATAGTAGTTTAGTGTGCCTTATATGATTAAATAAATCATATACCATATCATGGTCTCTCATTATAGAAACATATGACAAATAAAAACATTTGGTTCTAAATGGATTTTCCCAATTAACTCTACTGGAGATGAGTACCACAGAGTTGAAGTACGCATATGAGTTCCACCCTGGATCGTCGCTGGGTGGCTTGGGATACATAACATATAAGACAATCTCCTTCATGAAGACAGCCATGGCTCTCAACATGAAGGACACAAACAGATTCATGTGGATATAGTTCCTCGTACAGTGAAGCTTCCTGGAAGACACAAAGAGGACAATTTAGGATGCAAATTGATGTAGTGATGATGTAAGATTCATGCCCAGAACAAAGGCAATCCAATGTAGTTTTAATAATGTAGTTTCTGGAGATCAACATTATCTTTAATCTTGTTATTCTGCCAACCCTGATGTCCTTTTTATATTTTATAATAAAGTGCTGACATTGATCACTGACCAGTTGGTTTCAATCAATGCCATGACTAAGTAGCATGTAATGTTTTGCCATAGTGAAGCTACATAGTTTAATGACTCTTAAGCTGAAGTCAGGGAGTAAGCCACATGATCATGCTTATTGTCAACATGTTTCTAACTCCCTGACCTCTGACCCCTCAGTACTGACCTGAGTATGCCCATTAACAGAGTGGCCAGAAAGAGGGAGAAGAGGGACACAGAGTAGCCGATGATGGAGATTACCCTCAGAGCTGCGTGGCGAAACACCAGATCTTCCTAGAAATTATCCAGGAAAACAAACTCTGGCATTCTTTCTTTATAACACATCCCATGTTTGTATTTAATATAATCGTTTGTACCGGAGAAACATCTAAAATTTGAAAGATAAATTGTGAATTGTGAAAGATAATTTTGAAGTTCATACTTTACATTTTCAAATATATTTGTTATACATACATTTGTTAGAAAATGAACAAAGAATATATTTTCTATGTTATATTGTATTTACGCGTTTAACTCACACTTTTTTTTTATTATGAGAGAAGACATTTATGATAGGGTCATTTATTATTTAAATGCAAGGTAATTAATTTTCTCTTACAGCCTTTTCCTCACCTCTGCTTTAAAATAATGTGGATCAACACATTCTGTTTCATCTCGCCAGACTTCAGTAAAATTATTTTGGCGTCGCCAGCTCCCATTAGCCAGACACTCTCTGTATACGCTTTTGGAGTCATCTGGGGCAGGAGGAGAAAACAAGAGATTGGTTATGAATAGATGGTTGTTGGAATGGACATTAAACTGTGCTTCTACTTTGGTGTGGTAATATATTAAATGATCCTACAGTAGTGGATTTACAATACACAACATTATACATTTAGAATGTTTGAATAGCTCCAAACTCACTCTCTGTGATCCAGGGCAGGTAGGAGGGACAGGGCACTGATACATTGCCTGGGGCTGAGTGAGGCCAACACACAAATGAGTCAAATGTCCCATTACAATAGATTCCTAAAAGGACACAAATACAGGTCAGTCCTCCCATTACAATTGATACCAGAAAGAACACACACGTGTCAAAACACTGGATTCCTGAAAGTACACACAATCGCGTCATATGTCCCATTATAATAGATTCTTTAAAGAACAAAAAAATCATGAGTAAAAGACAGAGTGATTTAGTACATTAAGTACTACTGCTGTGGCCAAAAGGAATTTCCATACTGTTTAATTGCAACACTAAGGCTATGTTCAGAATGTAAACCCAATTCTGATATCTGTTCTCATTAACTGAATGCCTGAATATCTAAATTACATGTTAAACATAAAGAAATTCTTTAAAATATTTTTCAAAAAATCTTTACAAATGTATGTCAAATTTATAATACGTATAACACATTTTTGAAATCGCATTGATAAACATGTCAATTCAGTGAATCAAATATATATATTTTAACATTTTGTTTCCAAATTGGTTGTAGCACAAACATGCTACATTAGATGCATTCAAACTGGCAGCCCAGCACAACAAAAACACATCTGATTATCCAATGGGTCATCGTGGGTCAAAAAGAAAACTGCTCACCAGTTCCTGTGAATATGTTTTCTGCTAAAATCCTGGTGCAGTTCTCAGAGTATTCATTCCGTTTAAAGACCAGTTCTTCAAGCACAGAACCCACCACCTTTCATTTCAGACAAGATAATAAAACAGAGAGGAAACACTGTATGATAAACTATCCATTTTACTGCTGCCAGCATTGGACCAGGGAGAATGAGATATAATGACAGTCCATAAGAGGGCAGTGTTAGAGTACAATTCATGCCAAGGCAGAGTATGTAACTTATCATCTTTATTAGGCATCTAAGTAGACAACTTCACCTCCCTAATCATCACTTGTATATACTAACTGATGTTAATGCACCTGCATAACTTTAACTAAAAAACGTATTGTATTAATGCTATAATGCCAAAAGAGTTTAGAATAAATGCCACAATGTTTGAAAGTCATCTAGAATATCTGTGATAAACCCTTTCTTTTTCTTATCAAGTTGTCTGAACAGCACTATCAGAGAGGGACAGGAGGCCATGCCCTGGGAAGTGTGTGTGAGTGTGTGTGTGTGTGTGTGTACAGTATGTGTTCCTGTTTTGAAATTGTAGTTCCGTTCTCATTCCTTTTTATATAACCCTAATATAACTAGGAACAAAACAATTTATACCCTGAATGTCTTTAATGAGGGAGACTTGTCCCAGACAGCAACAGATCTAACTGTCCTGTTAGAGGAAATGTAGATATAAAGTTCATGTTATTGAGGTTAAGGTTAGGGTAAGCGTTAGGTTTAGGATTATGTGTTAGGTTAGTTTTTACTACAAAGATAGTAAAATCAGACAAATCTCCAGAAGGTTTTCTGTAGTGTCTATACTTGTAAAATGTAATTTTACGGCTTAGACATTTTTTGAATTCAGGTAACTTTTACAACCCCATTTAAAAAAAGTTGGGACGCTGCATAAAATGCAAATTAAAACAGAATGCAATGATGTGCAAATCATTAATACCTATATTTAATTGAAAATAGTACAAAGAAAACATTAAATGTTGAAACTGAGAAATTATACAGTACATGCCCATTTTGAATTTGACGCCAACAATAAATATAAAAACATTTGGGACAGAGGCATGTTTATCACTGTGTTGAATCACCTCTTCTTTTTACAATACTCTAGTGGTTGGGAACTGAAGAGACCAAATGCTGTTGTTTTGAAAGTGAAATGTTTTCCCATTCTTGCTTGATATAGGATTTCAGCTGGTCAACAGTTTGGGGTCTCCTTTGTCCTATTTTTCGTTTCATCTGCACCAAATGTTTTAATGGGTAACAGTTCAGGACAGCAGGCAGGCCAGTTAAGCACTAAGACTATGACTAAAGAGCCATGCTGTTGTAATTTGTGCAGAACATGTTTTGGCATTGTATTGCTCAAATAAGAATGGAGGCAGCAAATGTTGCTCCAAAACCTGCATATATTGTTCAGCATTAATGTTGTTTTCACAGATGTGTCAGTCACCCATTCCATGCACTAATGCACCCCCATACCATCATAGTTGCTGCCTTTTGAACTCTGCGCTGAAAATAAGCTGTCCTTTTTAGTCTGGAAAATGCGGTGTCCATGATTCCCAAAAATAATTTCATATTTTGATTCATCAGACCACAAGACAGATTTCCACTTCGCCTCAGTCAATCTTAAATGAGCTTGGGCTCAGAAGGTGGCGGCGTTTCTAGATTGTGTTTATATATGGTTTCTTCTAGGCCTGGTAAAGTTTTAGCTTGCATTTGTGGATGCAGCAACGTACTGTGTTCACAGACATCAGTGATCAGAAGTGTTCCTGAGCCAACGCAGTGATTTCCACTAAAGAATCGTGTCTGTTTTTAATGCAGTACCATCTGAGGGCTATCTAAAATAGTTTTTCGGCCTTGTCCCTTGCGTATAAAGATTTCCCTGAATTCTCTGAATCTTTTAATGATATTATGTACCGTAAATGCTGAGATCCCCAAACTCTTTGCAATTTGTCTCTGCAGTCTTTCACAGAGTGGTGAACCCCTCCCCATCTTTAATTCTGACAGACTCATCTTCTCTGGGATGCTCTTTTTATACCCAATCTTGTTACTGACATGTTGCCAAGTAACCAAATTCGTTGTGAAATGATTCATCAGGTTTCTCAGCATTTTTCCTACCTTTTGTTGCCCCATCCAAGCTTTTTTTATTTGTTGCTAGCATCAAATTCAAAGTGGGCATATATTTTTACCTATTTATTGCCTGTGCGTTATCATATAGCCATGTTGCTTAGCAACTCCAAAGTTATTGTATAGCCCAGTTCCAGATCTGGTAAAAATCTGATTTCATTCCACAAATTCACAGCATATCATTGCACTGTGTCATTGCATGGTTTAAACATTCCAAGCAGCAGCAGGCCATTTATCCTTTCACCTAATTCAGTTTAAATGTCACTTGAAATGAACATAATTCAGTCTTCAGGTTGTTGTATTTGCCATATTACTTCAATATAATTTTTTACAGGGTATAACTTTCTCCATATTTTACAGCCTATTCGCTATGCATTAGTACATTTCAGATTAGCAACCATATATGCCTGTATATACAGTATGTGAGTGAATACACGGGCCATCTTACCTGCAGCCTGGAGAGGAGCAAAAGAAGTGTAGGAGAGAGTGCCGTGCTCCGTCGCGCCCACCTCCCTCTGTGCCAGGTTGGTCGGACCATTGATGTGGACATTTTTTCTTTTCTAAATACAAGCTGGATGGCGCCTCATTGACCCACCTGCCATCAATTCATTCTTCACACTCATCTTTGTATTTGCTTTTAGCAACCAAACCACATAGAACCAATACACGTACACATCTCTCTATCATAAAGTGTCCAGTCTATTCACCACCGGGTTTTACTAGGATGATTTGAGACTTGTGTTCGTTGTATTTGCTTTGTATAGCTGGCTTACTCACAGTGTTGGCTGATCGGGGTGCTGGGTTTTCAGTTGAAAATCCTTTACATTTAGATTTGGCTTCTTAAGAGATTTTTTTTAAACGTGGTGTCCTCTTTCCGCTCTGTAGACTCCTCATGCGTTGCTGATTTTTCAGGGAAAGATCATTTATGATTTGGTTAGTCTATAGGTGCCTGGGAGGGAAGTAGGTCGCTTCTCTTCGGTTTATGATCTGTATTTCAGACGCGGTTTGATATTCTAAAGGTACAGCCTTCCTATAGCACTAATGTTTTGGGCATTACAGGTGTTTTTCTCTTGGTTGACCGGTGTTTGGTAAAGATACCCAAGGCATGTAGTCGTGAATTCTTTCTGAGCATTTCTTCTAGGCTTTGAACATCACACTCCTATTCCGGTTGTGGATACATTTTCATCCATATCTACTGGTTTTACCAACTGATAAAGCTGTCCTCTGTCCTAGTTTACATGCATTCATAAAGTTGTCCTCGATTTCTGACGCAGTTGATGTGTATTTGTAAGTTATTGATCGTCGTTTGTGTATTTGGTCGACTCCTCGTTCGCGGTTGTTTGGTTTAGATGTCTTGTTCTCAGACTGTCTTCATCGGGGCTCTGTTGTCTGTCCTCACTGATGACCTGAACGCAACATAGAGTGTCTGTGAATCCTCACCCATCAGCCTGCCTCCCCCTTCTCTGCCCGGCCTTCTCCCAACCAATCATGATAAGACAAGGAAACGCTATTTTACTTGACTAACTTTTTAGCACAGGAAATGAGCACACACGCAAGCAGAAAGTGCACATATACACAAAAGCTCAGGCACATACAGGTAAGATTGAACGCATGAAAACCCACTCACCTACATCCACGCAAACATCTATACAGGCAAACACACGGTCACAATGTCGAGGTTTGATCCCTGACTGGGCTCTAGTTTCAGTGGCTGATTTATGTGGGTGGTTCTCTCACAGCAAGAGGGTCTCCTCAACAATATTTGACACTAATGGGATCTCTGTGTGGTCTAATGGATCAACAAACACCACGCAGGAGCTAGAGGGGCGGTGACCAAACACACACACCAGATCAGCAGCCAGAGAAACCCATTGTACTACTGTTGATGTACTGCGCTGATGATGTAGCCATATCAATATACCCAAATTTTAACTTAAAGCTTTCTGTGTTTTACCTGATTCACAATACACCCTTAAAGACTTCAATGGATTCATCATGCATTTACAAAGAACGACATAAGCTAATCCTCGATAACCCTATTTCACTATCACGTCATACTGTAAACTGCTGTAGGTGGGTGTCTTATTTCCAGGGTTATTTGCTGCATTTTTCAAATGCTGTTGAAATAGGGAAATGGGGTTGTTAAATATGTAAAAGAACCCTTTGTATATTAGGAAGCATGTAACAAGGAAGTGTTAAACACCGTTAAATCATAAAAGTTAAAGATTACCTCAAAGAAGATACCTAGTGAAAGATACCTGACGAGATATTTAGAGGAAGGGTTGTTCGGGTTAAGGTTGGGACCGGATCGGATCTTTTTGGGTTTGTATATGTATGCGGCAGGCCAGCCCTTCAGTGACGTTTGTTGGTCAATAGTAAGGTGTCAGAATCTCCGCTGTCTGGAGAGTTCTGAGATATTGTGCTTTATGTTCTTACGGATGTACGGATGGACCAAACAGATTCACACTCAGCCTCCCCCACCTTCAAGTCATCATGGGGTAAATAACATTTACCTCCCCAGCGTCTTTGCCTCACATTCTTGATCTTCTCCTTACAGGCCTTTTGTACACTCACACAAATTCACAATCCAGCTCATTTACACATACTCTCTACATGTTCACCTCACCAAGTTTAATTAAGATCCAAATATCTGTTGCTGATCGGTAGGCATTTCAAAAGAAATCGGTTAATAGAGGCCAAGGTTTTTTGTGTTGTTAAAGGATCACCATGTGGCCGATTGGCATGACATTGCATTGGGTGGTGGAGGCAGATTCCCTTTACAATTTCACCAAGTTTTACCTTCCCACCGTTTACCACTTCACAGCAATAATAATAAAGAATGCTAAACTATTGAGCTCCAGCACCAATGCTCCTGAAACTCTAACAATTATAACAATCACCATATTAATTATTACACTCCTGAAACCGCAGGTAATCAATAAAGGGTATCCCACACTGCATTTGTGATTGGTTTATATTTAAGACGGATAACCTTATCAGCTGAATCTTTTATAAATGATGACCTACTGATCAGGCAAGCATAGTTGGCAGATTTGGACAGTGAATCTATCCCCAGGACTCTACATAGTATAGGGAAGATGACAACGGAAAAATACCAAAAATACAATGCTATTGTATTTATGCTATTATTCACTTGGCTTCATAACCATGGTTGTGTCATATTCTAATAAAGTCACGTGTCAGTATTAACTTCACAACCAATATACAGGTGAAATGGGTGTTGATGAAAACAAAAATATCTGGAGAAATTCTCCAGGGCAACGTAAATGCATTAAAAGACATTTCATGGGCACATGGCCTTGAGGTGCCCCTGGCATTGATAGCCCATGCCAGAGATCCAGCGTGTGTGAATGCGTGTGTGCCTTTGTTGCAGCGGGACTGACTGAATAAGCTGTCAAGGAGCTAATGTGACATTTCAAGTGTAACCATTTTAAACAGAGACAATAAGACACTGGCCGACAAAGCTGAAGTCTCGCTTGGTCTTGTCTTCCACTCTGATGTGCTCACCTCACATTCAAATAAAATAGAATTTTATTATCCTTTATAATCCTAATCTTTGACCAAAGCTGTCACGGTAAATAAAGGGATGGCTTCTTCGCCAAGTCCTAGTGGCCAGTATGTCCAGACAGTATCTATAACTGATATTTTGCATTCAGATTGTACTGATGACCATTTAATTGACCAGATTATAGTCAGTGTGGGCAGCTTCTTACAACCAGTCCTTTAGAAGGGTCTGGGTTGTTTAACTCACTAAAAATAGCTATTTACAGGAATGGGCTGACTGGGTTTCGCTTTGATTCTATCAGTATTTCTCACCAATTGTCATGTGTCCTATGAGCACTGGAGAAGAAAATGTATACAAAAGAATCTAGCCTTATACTGTGTGTTGTCAAGTCTTGTAAAAAAGTTTGGGCGTGGATTAAAAGTTCATTCCCATGAACTCTTGTACAAGGTCAAGTAAAAAATATATATATAATACAACATAAATAGTAGCGATATACACAGAGCAACAAAGAATAAAAATACATTAACAAGTACTTCCACTTATTTTGGTTAATTCCATAAATTCAAATTTTATTTGCCTTATGGGCCCATAAATGTCGGAATATAATTTCCGTCAACTTGGAATTGTTTTGATAACCTTTGAAAAAAACTCCCCTAACACCAACAGTTATGTATAGGCCCAGGGTACATCAATACGTTTAATAAGAGCTAAGCAAACTGTTAAGACACGGCAGAGTTATAGATCGATCAGGCACTCAGATTATACTTGTTCATTAAAATCCTTTGTAATTCCACAATGCCTCATCAATTTGTACTTTTTTAGGGTCTTCTGAAATTAATTTCACTGATAAACCATTACACAGATAAACCTTTCTAAAAGCTAACACAAGAGGGCATGTCCTGTTCTATTTTAATGAATTAAGGCAATAGGTTCCTTGTTGAAGTTCCAACCCCGAAGTACGATGCAGGCTTTTAATTAGGGTTTGGGGACATTGTGGTGTGTTCATGTGAAGCATAGAAATATAAACAAATATGGCGCTGACATACACTGACATTGGGAACAACCCTTTAAGTCAGGGGTATTTATGGAATTTACCCCAGTGAGTTATTTTTTTCCATTTTGGCTCCACATGGGGCTGTATAGTCTAACGTTTTGCTCCACCACACCAAGTATAAACAAAATGCTAAATCATTTTATGTCTATAGTTTTCTTGGTAGTCTAGCACCACAGTCGTAAATGTTAATACATGGTAGTAACATTTCCCACTGTAGACCTGCAAATGAAACAATATCCCACAAAAAATATGGGGGATAACTATTACATTTGCAAGTATTTGTTACATTTGATGAAAATATTGTATAAACTTCAGATTTTGATTATATTACAAATGTATTGCATTGGTCATTACAATTTTGAAAGATTAAAATGTTCATCTTCGGTCAGACGTAACAAATCCATGCAAACGTAATAGTGATTCTGTATTACATATGCTATAACTGCTACTCTGGGAAACCTATAACGTTAGCGTGATTGTTACATTAAAAGCTGCAGATTTGTAAGAGGTTTGTGGTTTATGACGTTTGGGGGATGTTGCGGTTACGGGTTTAACAGCGCACTGATTGCAATATTCAGAATCCCCAAAAATGCTTGAAATTGTCTCTGCATGACTCCGCCATTCATTTAAAATGAAGAAAAATCTGCACACTTGATATTTTCCACCTTCCCTGTACACAAGGCTATAGATACCTAACATCAGTGGTGGACTAACATTTACTGTCAAATAAGTCATTTACTGCCAAATAAGTCATTTACATCTCTCATTAGATGGCGCCCGTTCTATGCCAGCAATTCAACCTTAGCAGTCTGCTTTTATACTTTAAAAGCAGAATCACTATCATACCTCCATTTTGATTACATGTGGCATTAATGACACATGCATTACATACAGTAGCACACAATTCTCAGGGACCGTTTTTCGATCGATAACACAACTTATCATTGTGGACTGCATCTTTAAGTGATCTTTCATTGATTGTCCAAATTCTAAAGTTCAAAACTGTTAGTTCTCTAATTCTTGAGTTCTTGTACCCAGGGATGGGCAGTATTTATGATGGGCAGTATATATATATATATATATATATATATATATATATATATATATATATATATATATATATATATATATATATATATATATATATATATATATTTAAAATACAAAGTAGTATTTTGTAATTTCTATTTGATAGGGTTGATGAAAATTGCTTCGTATTTTGTATAAAAATACTTTAGTGTTTTGTATTTTGTAGTTTAATACTACTGTAAAATAGTGTTGATAAGTGTACATGATAACAACATAAAATGCTGCTTCTAATTGGTGCCTAATCAGTAATTTGGCCAGAATTGTTGAGATCAGATCAGAAAATGTATCCTACCTAGAGAAGAATGTCAAGGTGAGAAATGTATAGGTTGCCAACTTTCCATACATTTGTGCATAAATTGCGGGAATTTTTATAGTTCATTTTAAGTTTTGGTGTTCAATTTAGTGGCCTAGGCTATATCTTTTACTAATTTAAGTAATGTTCTAGCTTACTATTTGACCTGAGAAGAACCCCTCACAGTTAACGATAGCTTGCTACTGTCAGCCAATGTTAAGTTTTTGTAAAAAAATTATAATAAAGTGTTGTAAAACATTACATTATAATGCCACATTATTGTATATCTTATTAAATGCACACTTGTGCCTTACTGTCAGTTACACTCATTCAATCACTTGCTTAGTCTCTCACCCACACTCACGAATATGTTTTTTTTGTTAGAACTGTTGAACTGTTTTGGAATACCTGGTCTGTAGTATTCTCTATTGTAGTGTTCGCTATTGGAGTTTAAGTAATGTTCTTACTACACTATTAATGTGTATGTGTCCTCTTTACCTATATTCTTTCTTTTTAAATTTTTGGCTACATTAAAATTAAAACATATCGATCATTCAATAGATGACTAAGTGCTAAAATGATTGTTTTCAACTAACAAATCAATCCAATGATTGATAAATTAATAATTGATTTCTAAATGATTGTACTCTTATTGAAGTAGCTGTTTAGTAGGATCATGATTTTGCATGACATTGGATAAATGACTGCCTGACACAATTTATTATTATACGCAGCTCAAAAAAATGAAGGGAACACATTAATCACAGTAAAACACCAAGTCAACTAAACTTCAGGGATATACATTTTCCAGTCAGGAGCATAAGCAATTGTGAGTCAATGTCACCTGTTTTGGCGCAAATGACAGTGACAACTTGAGAGGCAACAGCAAGACAACCCCAAAAAAGTTAATGGTTTTGCAGGTGGTGGCCACAAACAATTTCTCTCTCCTTATACTTTGTGACTGATTGTACTCTAGTTTTGCGTTTTGTTAGTGTCCTTGACACAACTGGCAGCATGAGGCGGTACCTGCAGCCCATTCAGGTTACACAGGCAGTCCAGCTCCTCCTGGATGTCACATCCATACATGCCGTCCCAAGGCTTGCTGTGTCTCCCTGCACAGACTTAAGAGCATGAAGGAGATACCAGGAGATGAGCTGTTACACTAGGAGAGCTGGACAGGGCCACTGAAAGGCAACAACCCAGCAGCAGGACCAGTATCCGCTCCGTTGTGCAAGGAGGAACAGGAGAATCACTGCCAAAGCCCCACAAAATTACTTCCAGCAGGCTACCGGTGTGTGTATTTTTCGCACCAAACTGTCAGAAACAGACTCCACGAGGGCCCCGACATCCTCTAGTTGGACCTGTGCTCACAGACCAGGATCATGAAGCTCAATTGGCATTCACAAGAGAACAACAGAACTGGCAGGTCCACCATTGGCACCCCGTTCTCTTCACAGATGAGAGCAGGTTCACACTGAGCACGTGAAAGATGTGAAAGTCTGAACATTACGCTGCCTGCAACATCATCCAGCATGACCGTGGGTCAGTGACGGTCTGGAAAGGCATATCCATAGAGGATCGCATAGACCTGTCCTGCCAAAGGTATCCTGACCGCTGTTAAGCACCAGGATGAAATCCAGAGGCCCAGTCCACCAGTGTAGATGGGTCTCTGGATTTCATCCTGGTACTTAACATCATCCAGCATGACCGTGGGTCAGTGACGGTCTGGAAAGGCATATCCATAGAGGATCGCATAGACCTGTCCTGCCAAAGGTATCCTGACTGCTGTTAAGTACCAGGATGAAATCCAGAGACCCATCTACACTGGTGGACTGGGCCCAGGGTTCCTCCTGGTGCAGAACAATGCCCGACCACACGTTAATATACTTTGTTAAAACAAAAAATCGAAACAAAATGTTATAGTTTGAAGACAATTTGCAACATAATCCATAGTATAACAAATAAAACGGACATATATTTTCTTTTCTTATGATCAATCGTGGAGTTTGTCCCCTGACACCCCTAATTGTCAGACCGGAACAAGACTGTGTCATGCTTTTTATTGATATGTAATGTTATAGCCTAAAATGCCTACTAATTTTTTCCATTCACAGTTGTTTCCATTATCCACCCTAATCAACCGTAATCCACCAGAAATATTTCTGTTTGTGTGAATAACTAGCTATAGCTTCAGTATTTTGTTTTGGTTTTGGTAAGACGGATGTGTGTACTGTTGCATTCACATATGCTGCTTGTATTAGGTTCATTAATCCGTAAATCTTGTTAAGTGTATATGGTGCTGTCTGTGGTGCCGATAGCCTAAACAGCCCAACTGAGAATTAGCCCCATTCTGTCTGCACTACAAAACACGGTAAACCAGTGTATGCATGTCAGCATAATACACACACACTGACCACTATTTTAGCTACACAAATATAGTTTCAGCTAGGAACCCGTTTTGGTCTCCCTCCATTTCCATGTTTCCACGCATTGTGTGTTCAGACATGCACTTCTGCATACCACTGTTGTAAAGGTTATTTGAATACTCCTCAGCTTGAATGTGTCTGGCCATTTTTTTAAAAAGAATAGTGAGGGTGTACTAAATGATAAATGTACATTCAGAGGAAGCTGTGCGCTTGTTTGACATGGCAATAATGTGGTGTAAACGTATTTCAAAATCTTTCTAACTCATGGATCCGAAACTATTGGATTTCTGCTTCGTCAAACAAGGGGAATAATGAAACAAGACATGCAGTTCATTCTGCGGGGAATATTGTCTGTGTGATGTTTTCTCTCTGCATCACAAGCAAATATAGTGCAGAGCTGCTAAATTATTTCCTGATTGCAGGCAATGTAATTGATCTCTGACATTATGAAAATTGAAGTCTAACAACATTGAAAAATGCAAGCACACAGTTCTGCTTTTTGCTGTGAGGGATTTTGTGAGTACAGACAGAAGTTTTGATAGTGTACTTACGGGATACTGACAAATACTGCAATATCGACATACTGCCAATGTGAAATACTAAAAGTACACAACTACTCAATATTCTTATAAAAAATTGGAACATTGGATTTAACGTTTTATTCATTTGTAAAGCCATCTATCTGAGCAGTAGGTGTTCAAAAAATATAATATATAACATCAAAGAAAACACAAACAACATCAAAGTAATGAAATGCAACAAAAACAAAAACATTTTTAAAACAAGTCAACATTTTGGGTGGCCAGCTTCAGAATGCAAAACCATTGGTAGAATGTTCTGTTATTCTTTCAAGCTTTTTCTTATTTGCCCTGTCTAAGTCATTCCAGAAAGCTTTGATGACATTGAGGTTGGGGCTCTGAGGTGATCTAATACAGCAAGTGTTCAATCTGCAGACATCCGCTCCAAGTAGGTCTTAATTGTGTTTGCAGACTATTTGGGGTCATTATCGTGCTGAAGATTTTGCCAATTTGTCAAAGGTGGTCATTTCTTGTATCCTGTTTTACAGACGCACAGGAGAAATATTTCTGTTTCCGCCAGAGCCCCACCTCTCAGGTCCATCACGGGTATGTAAAAGTGTCAGAGCTCTCTAAGGAAAGACTGGCCAGCAGCTCTGAGGGTTGTTTACCACTTGCTGTAAATGGGTTAGAATGTGTTTAGGACAGGTGCTATGTGGGAAATTAAACAGGCTACTGAGTGGATACGTAAACTGTTTGGTTCTGTGCTACCAGTGGGGTCATTATGCCGTCTTTGGGATTGAGGGACTCAAAGAGTGTCTATGTGTGTGTTTGTACAGGTACCACCTTTCTTGTGGGTACCAAGAAGCCCTGCAAGGGCAGTTAAAAAAGGGAAATTAGGCCTTAGGAAGGGGGTTAGTGTCAGTATGATTTTGAATGGAAATAACTGTTTCGATCCTCACAAGTATAGAAAAACGTAACTGTGTGTGTGTGTGTGTTTGTGTGTGTATGCATTTGTGTGCGTGTGTGCAGAGTGTTTACATTTTTCCCAAGGCAGAGAGTGATGGCAGGGCCCCTGGTGGAGGACCGATGAGCACAGCGACTCATAACAGGAAAAACAAACAGGCAGAGAGAAAAAGAGAGAATGAAAGAAATAGATAGGGATAAAGAAACAGAGAGGAAGAGAATGAGAGGCCCTGGAGCCTGGGGAGGCTGCAGGAACATCCTGTCTTGCTCACTCTACTGTATCTCATCCCCACCACACCAACTCAGGGCCTGGTCTGACTGAGTCATTAGAGGACACAGAAGCTGACTGGTGTAAGTATCTTATTTTTTCCTTATATTTACTGTGTTCACGGTACAATGTTTTCAGGAAATACCTAAAACGGTGTTAGAAATGGACATGGACTCCACAAACCTTAATCAGTTTGACCTATCACCTAGTGGCTACACATTTTAGGAGCCCCCCCTCTTTTAAACGTTTAAATGGCAACTGCACAATTCCAGCTTGCACTACAAATCTTGCACAGACTGCGTTTTTTTATAAACGCAGTTTGCCAATAGACAATCTCCAGACGGGTTAAAATGTTTGGCGTTCACTCAAGTATGTGCTGTGAATATAGTTTAATAATAGCTTTTTACATTTAGCCTCTATTGGCAAGCAGAGGCATATTGTCTCACTTTTGCCCTCCCCTTTGCAACATTTTAAATGCCTAATATAAATTTACAGCAATGTTATCCATACTGTCCCTGTCAACAGAATTGTCTATATTCTGACCATAGCCAGGGAAAAGGGCCACACATTTTTCTTTTTGTTGCACTTCCTTTTCCCTCATCTCTAACATAATGGATGATGAATCCAACCCAATAAGGCTGGTTGTTAGTGGTGTTTGTCTCAGCTGGCCTTAAAGTGGGTTATTGTGATGTGATAACAAAACAGTGACACTACATTCACCTCTTTAACTCACCGCAAACTGGTCATATCCCTCTGGCCTCAACCATAGCTCGGCTGGGGTTGATGGGTAGCCAATGTTCCTTCTCCTCTTTCAACCACTACCCCCACTTCCTCCTTGTCCACTACCTCCTAATCATCCTCCTCTGCCTCATTTTATTTTCTGTTCCTGCTAATCCTCTGTTTTCTCCTCTTCTCCCTAATCAACCTCCCCCTCTTCCTCTTTATTATTCCTGAAATGGAAAATACACTATATGCCCATAAGTCTGTGGACACACCACACCTGTACGGTATTAATATGGAGCTGGCCCCTCCCCCCGGCCCCTTGGCAACTATAACAGCCAGCACTCTTCTGGGAAGGCTTTGCACAAGATTTTGGAGCATCTCTGTGGGAATTTGTGCCCATTCAGCCAAAAGAGCATTTGTGAGGTCAGACACTGGTGTTGGACAAAAAGGCCTGGCTTGCATTCATCATTTCAATTTATCCCAAAATTGTTCTATTGGGTTAACGTCAGAGCTCAGGGCAGGCTATTCATGTTCCTCCACACCCACCTCGTCAAATCATGTCTTTATGAGGCACAGTAATGCTGGAACAGAAAAGTGCCTTCCCCAAACAGTTTGCCACGTGGATGCTTCCAATTGTCTAATACTGTATGTATTTGTATCTTGTGGCATTAAGATGATCCATCACAGGAACTAAGGGACCTATCCCAGACCCTGAAACACAGCCCTAGACAATTGTCCCTCCTCCACCAAACTTTAAAATAGGCAATATGCATTCTGGTAGGTAGTGTTTTCCTGGTTTCCGCAACACCCAGATTTGTCCATCAGACTACCATGAAGTGAAGCATGAATCATCACTTCAGAGAACATGTTTCCACTGCTCCAGATTCCAGTGTTGGTGTGCTTTACACTACTCCAGTAGTACACTTGGGATTGCGCATGTTGAGGTGAGGCTTCCGTACAGCTGCTTGGCCATGGAAACATATTTCGTGAAGCTCCCAACCCACAGATGTTACTTCCAGAGGCAGTTTGGTTCTCCGTGGTGAGTGATGCAACATACGATTGATTTTGAGTTTGTGTGGCTGTTGTTGCTCCTAGACACTTCTACTTCACAATTATAGCACTTACAGTTGACCGGGGCAGGTCTAGTAGGGCAGAGATTTCACCGACTGACTTGGTAATGGTGGAACCCTATGACAGAGTCACTGAGGTCTTCATTACTGCCTATGTTTGTCTATGGAGACTTCATGGACATATCCTGGATAGTATGCACCTATGAGCAGTGGTTGTGGCTGAAACACCTGAATAGTAAACAAAAATTATAATTAGTAGGGGTATCCCCATATATTTTGGCATATAGTGTATAATAGTTCAACCTTCAGTAAGCATTGGACATTTGCAGCTGTATTGGTACAATATGTTACTACGAAAAGTGATAAACCATAATGCACAGATGCTACCAGAACATCAGTGTTACTTTTAGCAGTTTATCATGTTCATTTCAACAGTAGTCATAACATTTCCTTAGTTTCTTGTTTGAGATGGACAGGGAGATAATCCATGGTTCACCAACGCTGAAAGAGGGAATTTGTCTGTGAAGTGCTCAGTGATTTATTAACACATACACTCTCCCATACACACACACACACACACACACACACAGACACACAGACACAGACAGGATGTCTAAACAGTGAGCCGGCCTCACAAAATAACCTCACACAACCGTCCGGACACATTACTTATAGCAGGGCCAAATACTGGGTGTTAAATCATATGTAAGTCTCTTTGCTTTAGGGACATTACTGTAGTATGTGGACAGATATAGAGTGTATAGCGTATTACGTATATGTACAATACATATAGCATTTGCAGTGTGTCTCCTCATACTGAAGGTACGTGACTCTCAGATAATTAATGATTCTAATAAAAACACACTCTGCAGCAAACATGTAATAAAACCATTCAACCAAAGTGTTTACATTTCGAAACTGTTTACGATCAACAGGAGGACATTCCCAGAGGACTGTGTGTACACAGAGTTGTTCTTGTTTGTTATGTTTTGTTTACAAAAAAATACAAGGCCCATTGCTCACCTTATAGTAATCCTTTGTAGCGAATGCGAAAATTTCACCAACATTTAGTGCACGCTACCTCTGTAATTACCTGAGCAGTGGACTATTTATTTCATTTTCTGTCTCGATGAATCAAAGTTTGTATTTGAAATCAAACAATTACTTTAAAATGAAAGGATGGACTCCTCAGTTTTTCTATGAGGTTGTTTGGGGGCCTCAGTGTTAAAAGTTAGAGGGCACGAGTGGTCAGAAAGTCCAAATGGACCGGTAACTTTAAGTGTTATTTCTATTGAAAGTGTCCCTCACAGCGTCAGAGAGTAGTCATCCAGATCATCAATACCTGTTGGCTCACTGTTGTTGTCTCAAAGTGAGCATAGCATCATCTATTAGCATGTTTTGAAGAGATGCATCAGCTGGTACACAAAAGTTGAATTTACCTTTGTAATACATGGTGGGAAATACTTTGACTGTTTTAATGTACATCTATACTGTTTTGAAACCATTTTGGTGTATCATACTTACTGTGTTTGTATTGGGGTATTGGGGTTTACATTCAAATACCCTCCAGACATATATTGTCTATTGTATTTTTTTACAGTGCATTGTTAGAGCTAAAGGGAATGTTCCAATCATCCGTCAACCTTGGTTCTGAATGATGACCTAAATCTTAACACTGCTGCACATACAGCTCTGGAAAAAGAGACCACTGCAAAATTATCAGTAACTCTGGTTTTAATATTCATAAGCATGTGTTTAAGTTAAATGAAAATGTTTGATTTAAATCCAAATAGAAATACTTATTCAGAGTATTGTTTTGCAGAAATTAACAAACCAAAAAATATGCATTGAGTTCAGACCTCAAATAATGCAAAGAAAACAAATTAATATTCATTTTTAAACAACAAAATACTAATATTATAAACTTAGGAAGTGTTCAGAAATCAATATTTGGTGGAATTACCCAGATCACAGCTTTCATATGTCTTGGCATGCTCTACACCAGTATGTCACATTGCTGTTGGGTGACTTAATGCCACTCCTGGCACAAAAATACAAGTAGCTCAGCTTTCTTTGATGGATTGTGACCATCCATCTTCCTCTTGATTCCAGAGGTTTTCAATGGGGTTCTGGTCTGGAGATTGGATTGACCATGACAGGGTCTTGATCTGGTGGTCCTCCATCCACACCTTGTTTGACCTGGCTGTGTGGTATGGAGCATTGTCTTGCTGGAAAAACAATTCTCAGAGTTGGGGAACATTGTCAGAGCAGAAGGAAGCAGGTGTTCTTCCAGGATAACCATTTACTTGGCTTGATTCATGTGTCCTTCACAAAGACATATCTGGCCGATTCCAGTCTTGCTGAAGCATCCCCAGATCATCACTGATCCTCCAACAAATTTCACAGTGGGTGCGAGACACTGGCTTCTAGGCCTCTCCAGGTCTTTGTCTAACCATTAGACGACCAGGTGTTGGGCAAAGCCAAAAATGTGACTCGTCAGAAAAGATGATCTTACTCCATTCCTCTAGAGTCCAATCCTATTGGTCTTTTGCAAACTTAAGCCTGGCTCTTCTTCGTTTCTCAATGATGAAGTGCTCTTTTCTAGCTTTGCACGATTTCAGCCCGGGCCATAGGAGCCTGTCTCAAACCGTCCTCGCCACGCACTTCACTCCAACTGCTGTTTGCCATTCTTTTTATGAATAATAAAAATAGATTTACTGGATTCTTAGGTTACATCATGTGCATAATCACATAAACACACAAATACGACATATGTATATGCAAACTATCCACTTATACAGTTATGACAGTGAAGAAAGACATTCCCAATATCAAACCCTGCATAACACCTTCATCTACAATGAAGTAATTTTGTCTTAAATGGGGCGCCTTGTAGAATCCTGCCTCTAACGTTTACAAGACTTGAATTTAAACAATAACACGGCTTGTCTCCTGCTCCTGTTCCCTTTCCGAATAAGAACGGAATAGTATTAGCTAGTCCAGGATGGTTTAGGATGGGAAGGATAGTACTGACTGTGTCTAAAGAGAGTATGAGGAGATTTGCAAGTCAATCGGCAAAAACTTTTAAATGGAAAATATCTCTGGCAATTGGTTACATTTTGTAGAAAACAGTATCTGAAACATTAACTTAAAAAAATAACTGCAGATGTCTACTGTTCATGTTTTCTTTTGTTTAAAACCCTCTTAAAATAAGAATGAATATTGTTTTTCCAGCTGTTTGAAGCTGGTCCACAAGTAAAAGTAAAACACTGGCACAAGCGAGATGGTGGAGATTTAAATGAAAACTATTGTTACTGCAATTCACCAACCTTCCACTTAGAAAATAAATTCTACACTTTCTCCCTAAAACAGCCACCGCTAGCACCTGAGAGCACATTGTAGTCAGGCATGTTCCAGGACACCACCTTCACTGCCCAGCAGAGGTAGCCAGCGAGCGGAAACATACTGGCCCACAAACACGCACACACGCATGTGAGCACACACTCACACACACACACACACAAAGTGGTATAGTAGTAACTGCAGGCCATGTGGTTGATTGATAAATGCGAAAGCCAAAAGCCTCTGTCTGGGGTCTCCTGTGATTGAGTCCAGAGACAATGAGGCAAACGCTCACTACCCCCTTTAAGCAAACACACTTTATACATAGAGTTTAGAGTGAAGCTGGCATGTGATGGTCACTATGTTGGCAAATTCCAAGCCTGGTACAAATGCTGAACTTCAATTTGATCATTTTGTAACAGGAAATGAGAACCTGAAGCATTTTCAAGGTAAAAGGTATAAGGTATAATTCCCCTTTTTAAATTGTCACTTGTTTTACAAGAATACCAAATGTAACAACCCCTACAACATCTAAATAATGTAATCTTATAACTAACCCTAATAATATAATACGTATAATCCTAACAACCCTACAGAAGAAGGGTCAAAATGTTTGATTATATTACTATAGTATGTAAGGGTTTGCCAGGACCTTCAGCTAAAATAGGGTGCTGCTTTAAACAGCCAATGTGTTGTATTGGTTGTTAAATATTAACTTTGTTTAAAATATTTAGACATTCAGAACAATCTCATCTGGTTGGAAAAAAAAGAGCATTTTCAGCTTCAAAGTTACACGTCACGGCTGGTCATAGCTGATCTTTAGACCATATGTGCACGCTGCTAGGAGTCTAAACAATGTGTCAAGTCACTCCATCAGTTAATTACTTCACTCTCCACTCATTAACTCATGAGCTGTTAGTAATGATGAATACTTCAGTTAAAATCCCAGTTAAATCTGTCCAGGAAAATGTTTGATAAAAATCATCACACATCCTGCATCCCTTCAAAATATGTCGGCGATGTACTCCCCAGTATAAACATCATTAATTTTCTTTCTGTTTTTAGGCAAAGCTCCAAGCCTCATGGACAGAGGGATAAAAGGATGAAGACTGTTTGTGTCTTTTTTCCCATCCTGCCCAGATTTGGCCACAAGTATCTCCTACTTGGAAACAGGAAGAGAACATCTCTTCTCTGCCTCTCTCTAAGTCAAATACACATACACTCTTCCTCTCTTTCCCTCCCTCCCTCCCTCCCTCCCTCCCAACCTCCCTCCCTCTCTCTTTCTCTGTCTGAAGAATGAAGACAGGTCTTCTCTCAGAAATACTCCTGTATAGCAGAGATGTCCCAGGTTAAAGATGTAGCAGGTCAGGTCTCCAACAATACTGTAGAAACTTCTCTGGCTTACACCAGAAGCCCTCTCTTGCCTAAAAAATCACAAACAGAAAGATTTAGTCAGATTATATGTCATTGGCTTCTAGAATTGCTGGGTATCCATTTATAGAGACAGGGAGATATGTTGTGAAAACAATCAGAACTGTATATAATTGATGTCAGTTACTGTACATTTCTGCCATGGCTTATATTCGTTTGTTTTAGCCTGTATTAAAGATCCCCAATTTTACCCCATTTTTATGTAATACGCGTCATATTGCCAAGTTTCTCAATGAGGTTCCACCTCTGAAGCCGGACTGTGAAAAAGAAAAGTCAGGCCATTCCCACATTATTAGCACAGTAACACATCAAGCACTTTGGATTTTAAATGATACAGTGATTATGGGGTATAACGACTATGTGGTCTAAATGGTAAATCACAGTTAGATTAACTATTTAGAAATGACAGTACATTTGTACATAGTTGAGGTTTATCCCGCATTACGTACAATTAAGTAGCCATGTTTGGTATTTGGTCGTATATTCTTAGCATGTAATTAATGCCTGAAGTCTGCAACTCACAGACATCATCAGATGCTGGGTGCCTTCCCTGTTGAAGCTCTGTCAGGCCTGCACTGCAGCCATCTTCAGTTCCTGTTTTGTTAGCCGTCAATTTTGTGTTCTGTTTTTGAAGAGATGTAGGCTGTTTGGGTCGTTGTCCAGCTTCCTGATGATGTGCCATGCAGTGAACTGAGAAGAATTGTAAAGCTTCAAATTAAAGTTTACACTCTGCCCTTTAATTTCATGGTCATTGTATCATTTGAAATTGACAGTGCTGGAATCAAAAACAGCAGTGTATATATATAATATAATCTATAAATGAAAAAATATAAACAAAATGAGTATTAGCCTGTAATTCAAATACAGCAACACATTCTTGACTAGGGATATCTTTTTTAATGCCAAAATGTATCATACATAAATAAAATGCATAGCTGATCTCTGGCCATTCACTTTTAACAGAGAAAATGCAATAAAGTGACACTTTCAACCCATAACCATTAACTATTCTGGAAGTATAGATATGATCACTGTCAAAGAATGTTCGGTCATGATTGTTGATGACATGGAAATCATTTTGGGTTCTAACAAAAGAAAGACAAGGAGTGCATTGATTTGTTTGATATTACCCGACTGCAGGTTAGCAATTGTTAATGTTCAATATCCCTAACTGTTAACACCTAGCTCTTGTTACCGGAAAGTACCTTTATTTTGCTTTCATTAATTATACAGTACATATCAGTAGGGTCAAACTATACTTTTTTTTATTTATTCAAGGGGAAACAGCTAACTTTCTGTGTTTCAATACATTGTCATTTCCATTTGAGTTTTTGGGCATTTAGCGGACACTTATCCAGAGTGTCTTACAGGAGCGCTTAGGGATATTTACCTTGCTCAAGGATCCATGACAGATTTATGTCACAAAAAAAACATTTTCAAGAAAAGAGACAACATTGCAGTTTTAAACCTAATTTCCAATATTTCTGTTTTAAACCTAATTTCCAATTATTTTGTTTTAAGCCTAACTTCCAAGGATTCAGATTTGAATCTAAGTTCTAATGATAAAGTTTAAAATCTAACTTCCAATCATTCTGCACATTTTGCCATGGAATACTGACTGTGGGTCCACTAATGTAAAACAACAATGGCACATGCCCTGCATGACCATGTAGTAATCCACAGCGCCACCTGGTATAACCAACTGGTATAACCAACTGGTATATTAGTTGTTTGTGTAGTGGTGTTTAGAGTCTCAACCTAACTTGGTCCATGGTTCAAATCCCATTGCTCCTATAGCTGAAACAAACTGACAACATTTATTTATTTTATTACACAATAGATACAAATTTCAAAGTAATATTCAGACCTACCATACGTACGTGCATAACTGGGTTTATGATTGTAGTTCACATTCTCAATTCAGCCACAATTTCCTACAGTTATCTATAAAAAAAACAAAAAATGGGCTCTGATTGGAATGCACATCAATCCCAAATAATTTAAGGGGACAGGGCTAATGCAAATGTAATCAAAGCCTGCTCATGACAGTACTTTTCTACCCAAAACAAGAGAATATATAACCAAGTTCTTACTAGATAACATGGGTGCAGTAGATCTTCATATGGTGTGGGATGCTTTCAAATGTACTTTTAGGAGCTACACATTACAATACAATACAACACAATACAATGCAATAAAATACAACACAACACAACAAACTACAATGCTCAGCTATAATGAAAAAAGATCATCCGGTAACGGTGACTATAAACAGAATGAGAGGAATTAATAGTAAAAGTTGATAACAATGACAACTGTAAGATACTGTATAAGTTCAAAATAAGTTAAATAAGAAACACAAAAAATGTAGTTATTTATTCAAGAATGTTCAAATATAATCTATTTAAAAAAAATAGAACTAATTTGATGGAAAATGAGAGACAATGAAATTCTTTGTAAATATTCATCATAGGAATGTACTGAATGGCTATTTAAATAAATAGCTGTTGCAGGAGACTTCAGGGATCAAGTTCAGAATTTATTGTTGTTAGGTAATGGCAACCCTGTTAAGATGAACATACTGACAATACTGATTGGCTATTGAAAATAATCTTGATCAATCAATGGAAAATATGGTATTCCTCTTATATAAAACATTAACTGTTTAAGGCTACATTAGAAGAAATGGTAAGTCAAATATTTACTAAAGCATCACAGCAAGACAGAGAGGTACATTGCATATTAAAATAATAAAATGGACAAATGGTAGTCTACTGGGAAAGATGGTTAAATCTCAGGAATTTGGTGAGATGGAGATAAAAGGTACTTGAGTTTGGTATTGAGTCGCTTTTGGGTGTAGGCACCATTGTACGGGGGTGACATTGGGTTTGGGTCAGAGGCTGATCAGTCATAGCTGAGGCGTGTGCGTTTCTGTGTGTGATGTATGTCTGCAAATCTGGATATGTGTGTTTATGTCATACATCTGGGAATGTAAGCATACATGAACTTCGGTATGTGTGTATGTATATTTATAGGAACAAAAGGGCTAAATTAAGCGACCACTGCAAATTGAATGCTTTTGTTCCTCACTCTCCTTTGCAACTTTTTTGGAACGGAATGAAAAAGGTGCAGTGGTTTCTTGTTTTTTTCCGGAGCTGTTTATGTAGTTAGGCACACAGAGAAGTACAGTGTGATGAATAAAGAATACAAGGACTTATATAATGAAGACAATTAACACATTGAATATTGTCAATGTGTCAGGCTCCAACTGCTTGGACTGTGATTCATTCTAGAAGATAATGTATATCTGGGTGCAGTGACCCTGACAGGTGGTGACAAGCGGTAATGTTGTCCCGGGCCCAGGCTTTGGGGGGGCATTTGGTTGGCTTAAATATAATTTGTTATTAGTCAGTCAATCTTGGTATTTAGTCAAAGAAAAGTTCAGTTTTGTCCCGAGCCCTGGGATTCCTGTCAGCGTCCCTGTTTGTGTGGCTCACACTTTTGCAGTATTTTATAGATCTTGATTACCTTTTGGTAAGCTAGTTTTGTAAAGATACAAAATGTAATCTTGTCAATGAATCTTGCATTAGCAGCAGCAATTCATTACAATAAAAATATGTCTGATATCGTCTACTAGCTAATGTAATGCATTCCGTCAATAATAAAATTTGCTAACTAATTGTAAAATGTCAAAACCATTAATTTTCTTATCTAAGAAGGTTAACATTGTTTACAGATCTATCCTTAAAGGTGTATGTAGTTTCAGCCGGTGTTAAGCTATGGACATCGTGGTCCTAGCCTCAACAACGGTATGTGGCCTCACTTGGAATCTGTTTTTCTATTATGGAAATGTTTATAAACGATGGTTGTATAGCTCGAAAGTTTGGAACAGTGTCAAGGGCGATAGCGTGTGTTGCGAAGCAGAAGGCCACGGGTTCGCGCCCACTGTGCGCTCCATGGGAGTGGACCATTGGAGGAGTCATAACTGTTAAGCAGCACCACATTGACAACAAGCTAAAGTAAAACCCTATGTGTGTATATTAGCTGTTTGTGTAAATCTGAAAACCGAAGAACTCCCACACACTGCCTCGCTTACTGCAGAAATGTTTATTAAATCACAACAGATAAAGAATCAAAAAATGTCATGCCCATTGGTGTGAAACCGTCCACCATCTCAAGGTCAATCTCCATAAAATACAATAAATCACGATCAATTGCAGCACAACTTGAATATCCTCCATGGTTACTGTGCTGTTGCAGTGTTGATTGGGGTACGGGCTTACGTCAGAGTAAGAGCATACGTCAGAGTAAGAACATACGTCAGAGTAAGAGCATACGTCAGAGTAAGAACATATGTCAGAGTAAGAACATACGACAGAGTAAGATCATACGTCAGAGTAAGATCATACGTCAGAGTAAGAACATACGCCAGAGCAATAACATACGTCAGAGTAATAACATACGTCAGAGTAATAACATACGTCAGAGTAAGAACATACGTCAGAGTAAGAACATACGCCAGAGTAATAACATACGTCAGAGTAAGAACATACGTCAGAGTAAGAACATATCTCAAACGGACTAATTCACCTAATCTTCGCAGGTCTTTAGACCACGTGGAAAGGCACATAACATTGGCTGAAGGAACACTATAATTCCTTGAAAAGTCTATTCCTGGGACTAAAAGTTCTGGGTAGTTTGGTGGAAATGTGGCTGGCAATTGTGCAACCTAAAGTACACTGTTATTGTCATAAATGTGTTCATGTGTCTTAGAGGACCACCAGTTCGAGTCTAGTGTGGCACTGGCCAAACCACTGGGGTGGTCTGCTGTAATATAGTCATATGTAATTTGCTCTATGCAACTGAGCACTCAGGATCGCACTTGACTAGCCTAGAAGTAATGAAAGAAGGTATAGCTGCATGTGTTTACTACATAAACGATGCATACTGTCATGTAATAAACTTGCATTAGCAGCAGCCATCTATTATAGTTTTGAAATGTCTGATATCTACAATCAACTAGCTAATCGTCAATTATATTGATAAAGTTTGCAAGTTGCAAATTTGCAGATGAAGTAGCTTGCCATTATTGCCATTTAATGCTTGTCCTGATAGCTAGCCAAGGGGCATTGCGGATGTAGCTTGCTAAGGGAAATATAATTATTAATTTCATCCAATAATTCTAAATTGGACATCTCCGGTCATCCACAGTATATAACATCGATAAAATGTGATGTGCGGTCATATGTGTTTATAGATGTAAATAAAATGTGTATATTAAATTGCTACTCTATAACCTCAGTAGCCTATATTTAGTGTTTGTGTATTATTTCAAGCAATATTAGGAATTAATTTTCAGAATGCATTGATGCATGTTTCTGCACTTGTCAAAATAATATAAACAGTGTGTCCAAGTAAAGTACTGCATGTTTTCCCTCAATGTGTAAGTTGCATATATAATACTTAGGGAACTCCCAACACTCATACAGATTTGGTACACTCGAAAGTCTCATACTGAACTTTGAACACATGAAGATCAAGGTGTAGAACATGTATGATATTAGCAAGACGTTACACTGTCTATTTTCAGTAGCTAGATTTGAATAAGTAAAGTGGACATAACCAACAATAGAATGATATGCCAATGATATGATTTTCAACCTGCCACCCTCTGGCACCCCATCTAAAGTTTTCTAGCAACGCCACTGCTTATATAGTCGTGCAAGTTAGTTCAAGTAAAATATAGGTCTACTATTGTATATGTAATTGGAACCTAGGTTTTAAATGAATTGCAGTTTGTAAACAAATGTAGGTGGAGGTTCTAATGGCTGTAGTAGAAGGCATAGGCCCTGAGATATTTGGCCACTATAACTACTATCTGTTAAACCAGCTGTAAACCCGGTTTAAAAGGGAGAGAGAGAGATGTCTGGTGGACAGGTTTTTCTGGTGGGAGAGGAGAGCAAAAAAATTTAGTCTGTCAGAGTTTTTATTTTAGCTTTGAGTAGGGTTGTATAATTTTTTATGTTTCGTTCCTTGTTGACTTTACCAATTTAAGATGTTTTACAATAGAATTTCTTCAGTGTTAGCTTAATGTTGATCGGCTATTATTTTATTACATTATAACGGGCGGACAGGGCAGGAGATTTCATATAAATGTTTTCATTGCGAAACACCCATGCAGGTGGTTTCATGTGTAAAAGAAACACATCCATTAGAGAGACATCCCATTTTAAAGATGCAACCACAAGCAGGGGTTGCTAATAGCTTTGTTTCTTTTATTGCCGGACACTGATACACACTTTTAGCAAACAGAAATAAGCAACAATGATGCTGGTTAATTGTATATCAGTAGGCTAAGCATTCCTAGAAGTCTCAGTTTTATGGGTAGATATTGGATGGGCAGAAACAGGTAGACATGATTCAGGAAATTCGACAACAGTACACATTATAACCAACAACTTTTATGATGATTCTCTGTGATGATTGAAGGTTGATGATGTGTTGTTAAACAGGCAAGAATTTAAATTTGGGACAGATCATCCGCAAGAGTTCACGTAGCACTTTGGGACACCTCAGAGATGTAATAAATTTTTTTACCTTACTGATTTTACCTCACTGACAGAATAGTGAGCTTGGCCTTGGTAGTTGGCAAACCTGTGGTGTTATTTTACATACTATTCAACAAGCCAGGGTTTCAAACCTTTTCTGATATTCACAGGGACTGCTATGCAAGCTACAAGTTGATGTGGTAAAGTCGCTTTCCAAATAAATTCCACCCAAATGTCTAAACTGTAAATACGAACTCATATAATATAACAAAACAGGCCATAATATATGCCATCATCACGCTTCATAATCTACAAAAAAACACATTTTGCCCAAACAAAGGCTTTCTGTTCTCAGACCCTTCACATTTTCCTGTACCAAGTCCACTGAAGCATGAAATGAGAACTGAAACCATGTCATCCTCAAGGAGCTGCTAGGCAACCACAGATTTTCTCAGCTTGAACCACTATCTATCCAGAGTACACTGTCACTCTGTTTCATATGGTAGACAACTCAAACTGGAAGAAACAGAAAAAGACACAGACAGGAGAAATAATGGTGCATGAGCTGATGTTTGAGTAGGCGGACGTTTTGACATTGTTAGGGAATGTTTTCTCATCAGCAAGAAACCAAACCCTACATTATCCTGCAGTAGGGGGCAGTGGAGTATCTGTTTTGGAAATACACCAAGAAGAAAGTTGCTTAAGGTGCTTGGATCTCTTTATGTTCCAGTTTTTCTTAGAATATGCCATTCATCCAAACTTTTCTCCTGTATACATTTATCAGTGAAATTGATTTAGAATATTTTTTGTTCTGCAACATCAACCTGAAGAGTTAAGTTAGGAGAGAATTGAGCTGAATCACAGTCTTACAGTTCCAAGTAACTGAATAGAACTTTCTTAGTTTTGAAACCTCAGCACCTTGCTTGTCTGTGTTGCTTTTAGGCTTTTGGGGGCCAAATGGCTCAGACTGGATTTAGCGCCCATGTCCCCCCGGCTCAGACTGGATTTAGCACAAGCAACCTAATATTACTGATATGTAGATAGAAGGGCAGCCATAACTAAGTAAAACCAATCTGCATCCACACTCCAATTAAAAAATATACCCAAATAAAAACAAGTTAAAATCCCTTAAAATAGACACTCAATAACAATCTATCCATTTGAAGGGACAAGGATGGTAATGTCCTTTAACATGTCTCTGGCCGTGATCCGGAGCATATTCCCCTAATAGAGCTTGTATAATGAATGAGGGTGTGCTGTTAACAGGGACGTTTGGGTTAGGAGTGCTATCGCTCCCGAGCTGATCCAGAACTGAATTGCCCACTCTATGGGCGGATGGGTCCATAATGAATGAATATCTCATGTGTCAGAAGGCCAAGACATGCAGGTCAAGAGACAGCCGTGTGTGTGTTGCTTCTTTCTTCTTTGTCTACCCCTGCAGGTGTGTGTGTGTGCGTGCGTGTGTGCGTGCGTGCGTGCATGCGTGTGTGTGAGAGAGAGAGAGACATTTAAAGTGAGTAGTGGGTGTGCATGCTTTTTCCTTGTCGTCAAGCGCACGTGTAGACCGTTGGTAGCATCTGATCACCACTGAGTCATCAGGTAATTGGGAAACAGGTCGGATTTTGCAGCTGCAGGTAGAGATTGGGCTACAAGATTGATAGCAGGTGTCCTTGTCTTATCTCTTACCCATCATTTAACATTGCTGAATCATTTGGGGGGCATCTTCAGTTCGTGTCCTGTCACCTAACGTGGGCTACTACACGTGTAGGGATGTTGCACAGAGTTTGTGCTGACAAACTGTCAAGAAATCCTGTAGCATTATCAGACAGACTATATTACTCCTATACTGCTTTACTGCTGGTTGTTTTCCCAAATATATTGCTATCTAACTATCCTCTCGCCAAAGTATTTGATTGAGTTTTGTGGAAGATCAGGAGTTGTTCGGCAGGACAAAACCGACGAATAAATTGGGAGCCAGGCGCTTAGTCCTGTTATGAGGTCACATCCTGTCTGTGGAGCTGTATAACTGGTCACTTTTGTATCATAGGGAGAATAAGACATCAAACCTGTGTTAAGAAATCTGACTACTCTGTTGTATCAGGTGGGAGTACATTGAAGCCTGATTCTGCATATAGTTTTAAGAATTTAACGCTAATTAGTTGGTTTGATTGTTTGTGTTAGGATGGATTGTTTGTTAGGGTTAGTTTTTCTTGAATCCATCATTCATTTATTAACAAACCTAGAAAAATACTATTTTCTTTAACCAGCAATCATACTGTCAAAAATGATTTTCCTCTTAACAAAACACAAAACGGTAATTTGAGCTCATCAGTTGGAACTCATGAAATTCAACATTGACTGTAAGATTAATTCCAAATTATTGCCAACCTGCTCAACAATTAGTCAATAAGATAAATATCGTTATTACAAACGTATTCCTCCAGTGATTTATTCTAGCTTTCAATGATGGATCAGAATGTATTTGAGTTTCCGATCTGATTCACAAAACTCAATATTAAATTAGGCTGTTTGCATCATTAACTAAGTACTGTAACGAAAATTAGATTAATTCTGACTGAGCAATATCAATGCATTTTCTTGTGAAAAATTACTTATTTCTGGCACTACATTTTAGATAATCCTTATTTCAACACTACAAGATACCTCATTGCAACTTGAGGTCCATGCACTTTCTAATGCTTAAAAAATTGTGAATTGTCTAAAAGTGTCTAGAAATAATTAATATGCTCTTTGCCATCACTGTACAGGGGGTGAACAAATGGACAGAAAAAACTAACAATATATTAATATGCAGGACCAAATACGAACTAGGGCCACCCTTTCCCTTCAGAATTCCTCCAATCCATCTTCGAATACTTGCTGATCTGTATGTAGTGGGCTATTACACCGTTCTTCAAGAAGAGAAGTCTCCAGTTATATGAGGGATGAATGAGGTGAAATCTACTTCACAGTGCGCTCCAGAAAGTCCCACAAAGGTTCACTGATGTTCAGATCTAAAGATCGGGAAGCCATGAACGGTATTTTACATCATCCTGGTACTAATGAAACCAGTCTTGAATTTGTTTAGCAGAGTGTACGGGGACATCACCATCCTGGAATACCGGAACATCATGAGGGAACAGTGTTTGTCCTCATTTTCCTTGGCCATTATAGAACCACGTGGAGTAATGATCGTACCAAATGACTCCCACGAGATGACTGTCCAAACCATCACAGATCACCACCATGTTTAACAGTTGACAACAGATGGGTTGAAGGCATTCCTAGGCTTTCTCCAAACGAGAACCCATTCCATAGATGTAGGGAACAGACAGGAAGATGACTCATCAGACACTTGTTTTTTTCCATTGCTCAGGGATCCAGGTTTTGTGCTCCTTACACCAAGTTGTGTGTTTGTGTGTTGGTTTTGGATCACAAGCAGTTTCCCGAAAGGCAGCCCTGACATAAATTCCAGATTTGTGAAGCTCACAATGTACAGTATTTTTGAGACTGGGTCGCAGAGCTGATGATTCAATTCTGTGGTAACTTTCGAGGCTGTACTTTTGATGAATTGAGCAGCTATCTTGTTAAGTGTCTACCCCAGTCAGTCAGCTTCAAATTGAAAACTCAAATTGATATTTATAAGCGCTAAGTGTTAGACCTCTTTTGTACTTGACATGAATTTCCAAGGATCTACCTACAGTATTACTCATCTGAACCAGAAAGTTTGACGTTCTGAGCAGTTACTGTCTTTTGCTTGGTAGTGCAGAAAACCTTTTATATGAGTACATCGGCCACAGCACACGGTTTATCAGACTGAATGACATTTAATCACCTATAACATATTTATTATAGGGGATAGTTTCAGCACAAATCGCAGCACTCTGTTTCAGAAATTCATCTGTAAATTGGAATTCATTTGTTTAGGGCAACTGAGGGATGTTAAATGATTTTGCTTATGAATACTGTGTTTGTATCTTGTGATGGTATTCCCATTTTGTGATTAAGTTTAGCTTTTTGATTGTATCTTGCATGTTGCGTATTGTATACTTGAATTGTTTATGTGTTTGGTTTCAGGATGAATCCTGCAGAAATCAAGTTTAAATCATTATCTGAATGGACAATTTGTTTTAAATAGTAGGAGGGTGGAAACGCATGCTGCCACAATTATTCTAGCTTGCTTCTCTACTTGATTTGATACAGACAGACATGTAAGATGACATGATCCACAACATAAAACCTCTAGGTTTGGTTATCTACTGGGAGGCAGTGGTCTCTTCTGCTCTAGGCTTGGTACCCAACATCTGTCTGTCTAACTGACACTGGCCCTTCCCTGCCCTCCAGGATGGATGAACCAAATAATGACTTGCTTCCATTATTTGTTTATTATTTCAGCATGCCATCTGAATTCAAATGAACTGTCTTGGCTACATCCAAACAAGAACAGAAGGTAGCTAGTTGCCATGTTGCTGCTTTATACCTTTTTGTAAATTGGCTGAGAAATAATATCATAACAAATAACTTTACAATTCCAACCCTAACCAGCATTGATGCAGCCTTCCTTTGAGGTGTATTCTGACTAGCCAAGTCACAAAATACAGTAATGGGCATGTATAGATTTACAATTCAGTTCAGTTGGTTAGTAATTTCTTACTCTTGTTCATCCACAACCCAAATACATGTTCAGTGTCAGTGGAAAACACTCTGAGCAACCCCAAGAAGTCAAAACTGCCAAATATTATATTAGTCCAAAGATATATAATTTAACTTTTAGT
Source organism: Esox niger (assembly GCA_016801105.1). Classification (NCBI taxonomy): domain Eukaryota; kingdom Metazoa; phylum Chordata; class Actinopteri; order Esociformes; family Esocidae; genus Esox; species Esox niger. The sequence goes on along the minus strand of JACXGJ010003767.1, from coordinate 16,308 downwards.
ATAGTTCATAAAATCTGTTACAGACATTTTATGATGTGCTATGGGTTTCCAGACGTTGCATCATCACGGTTGCATTGCAGATGATGTTCAAATGGAGGCAGTAAAAAGGAAAGAGAGACAGAGAGAAACACTGAAAGAGAATAGGATATACAGAGAAACAGGACTGAAGCTTGGCCACCAATTGCACAGACTTTGTAGTTTTTACTGACACAATAGCTGAGGGGATGAGCACAGGGCCAAGCTAAACTTTTGGGAGTGTTGTCTGGGGCACATTTCCCTCAAAACATTTTTGAAGGACAAGCTGTGACTGTAAGCGACAGTTTGCAGCTAAATAAAATCAACCATGACTCAATTCTCAGGGTGCAACTGACATAGACATAGAAACACACTCTCACAAAATCCCAACAGCATAGAAACTGTTTTCCTAGATAGGGGGACAAATATAAGGAATCTAAAAGCTCTTAGATAAAAAGCTATGGATTCAACTAAAACAGGTTCAAAGGGAAAATCCACTGCTAGACACGGCTCAGGGTGTTTCAGTCTTCAAAACTAGGCACCACAAAATATACTTCCCATTTTGCGGTTGAACCATTGACTTTTTTTGGTGAAAAAGCTTGCAATCAGATCTAAAACTGAATGTTTTGTCATGTTTTGAAGCAATTATTGTGGCCTTAGTGTTTCACTGATGGCTCTATCATGCAAGTGGAGAGAAGATATGGATGTCGTTGTTCAATACAGCAGTTGGTCTCAACAAATGTTCCTATTGTCCACGACACAACACACCATTAAGGCAGTCTTACAGCAGCTGAAGAACATGAACGTCCCTGTGTGGCGTAGTCAGAGCCCCGACCTAAATCCGATAGAGAATCGGTGGAATGGTCTAAAGAGTGTAGTCCATAAGCAATCTCCATGCAATTTGACTGTGCTTGAAACATTCTGCCAGGCAGAATGGGCAAACATGGCACAGTGAAGAGGTGCAAAGATAGTACATATATATACAAAGAGACTCAAGCAAAATATGGTTCCACTAAGTATGAAATCAGGGGGGTGTTCATTTATCCAAATAAGGTATTTTGCTGTTTTCATTTTCAAAATTGTTCAGATTTCTTTTCACTTGTTTATTGTGGCTTACTCTATTTAAATAAAAAAAGTTACATTTTCTGTGTTTTCATTTCAGGCTGTTAGGCAATATTTTGAAAGAGAGGGTGCCTTACTATACCCAATTTATATGTGGAAGATAATCAAATAGTAGTATGAGGACGCATTTGGTCTGGACACCGCCTGGTGCTATTGGATACTGGAAATTCTGAAGCACGGACCTAAGGCTGTGTCCCTCAGGGGTGTGTCCTCAGACCTCTGCTTTACTCCCTATTCAGCTACTGTATGACAACGTGGCCGTGCATGACACCAACCTTTATCAAGTTAAGATAACAAGCAGGATGTAAGTAAACTGGCATCATGACACCAGGATAAACCTCTTTCTCAAAGTCAGCAAAACAATTTAGATGAATTATTAAATAAGATGAGTGACTAAAGAAATGACACCGATGATCAACAGGTGGTGTGAACTGGCAACTACACTGGCTACTATGTGCAAGTGTACCTGTAAAAGACATTATCAAAAGTGTGTTAAACCGTAACTATGATTAAAGTTGTATTCATGTTGACCAACGTCTTATGACAACAGTATGTAACCTTAAGAGGTGTGAATTAAAGTTGGTCAGAGCAACACAATCCAGACTGCATTGTTGAACACATACAGCAGCACCTCTGATCACAGAACTATCAGAATGGAGAATGGCAAGAATTCCTGAGGTAACACAAAAAATCTTTGTGTTTACAGAGTGTATCTATAAAGTGTAAAATATATGCTGAAATATATAACAGAACTTGGTATATTCTTCCTCCACCTCAAAATGTATAATTGGGCTAGGATAAATGGCCCAAGATAAAATGTATTCTATTCCCTGATCACATTCCATGATTTGAACGAAGAGTAGTCTATGAGGTTTTGACTCAAGGAAAATCATGGAACCTTCACTGACCCTTTTTCAGTTTTTATGTCAGTGCATCAATTAAGGTCACTGGTTAGTAATGAAATCCCTTTACTTGGACATTTAAATCTAAATTAGGAACTTACCTGGAGAACATAACTGAATACTTTAACTTTGTACTTTTTACACCTCTGTTTGTAGTGTAGAGTATCATGTGGGAGGTGAGACATTCTAACCACATCATATAGAAACCAGTAAGAAAAAGCAGAGATTGAACCCATTTATATCCATTGGCCTGTCTATTCCAGCTAACATTCTCCGAGTGGGGGTCACATCTGGTCTGATCATGAGACCTGAGGAGAAGCCTATTCGCTGTGGGACAACAGATCAAGATAAATAACCTTTGCATATAGTTCACATTGAAAACACAAATGACACAAAAACACAAATAGAGATCATGCATCCATTGGAGTTCAGAGCCAAGTTCCCATCGGAGAATTGTTTTCAGAGACCCAACGTGGAGACCCGAACACCTGTGTTGTCCTAGGATATGGACGCAGGCTTTTGCACGGGCATTTACATCAGTTACATGATGACATGTCATCATTGATTATCTTCAACCAGACTGTAAAATGTGTAATTTTGGCTAGACAGCTGGCAAGGCATGAATTTCAGTGGAACCAGTATGAACAAATTTATATAAGGATTAGTCTCAGTGGAGCCTTCATTACAAAAGGTACATGAGGACCTGTATTCATTCCACCAAAGACATCCCCTTTGATGATACACATGAACTCATTGTTGCTGTATTTGTTTTTATTAACAATGCAATATTTTGCACTAATTAGGAACTGGAGGAGTTGCTTGCTGTGCTGTGTACATAGTAACAAACAGTACCGTTTCCCTCTTTAGTGCACTTCTTTTCACCTTGGTGGTACTGTCTAAAGTGTTGCACTTGGTAATGGGGTGTCTTTGGGATGCACTCTATCAGTTCTCCCGGTGCCAAGCCAGCTAGACAGTTGAAATGTAACTGCTCTGTTGCAGCTTGAAGCAAACCTGTTATAAAGATCTATTGGGGCTAAGAGAGTATTTCTCCCTAGATGAGATGAGTTCAATATTGATTTACCATCATTCCCCAGATCAAGGACAAGGCACGTACCAGACAGTTAAAAAAAATTGACATCCCTGCAATATCACCTTCCAGCCAACCCCCCCAGCGTTCCTTCCCAGACCATAGCAGAAACATTTGAGGACCTTCTTCATGATGGACTGACACTCCCCGAGGAGCACTACAGGACTTTAATCAAATGTTATCTAGCACACTGCATTCTGGGGGACTTAGAGGTTGGCGGCATAGAGATGGATGGACATCAGTGAATTTCCAGTCCAGAGCGTTAAACACTGTGCCTTAATCTGATCTGGAACCCTCATACAAAGCGACACCCAGGTGGAGACTACAGATAGAACATCTCTGGACACTCCACTTCTACACTCAAATGATGCTTTAGGAAAAGCAAATAGAGTAACAAATATGATATCATCCATCCAAGTGGCAAGATGGCTACCTAGGCAGTGTGCAACCCACATCTATGTCCGGCGCCACTAGCCTAGGACACTTATACAACATTGTTTTCTCTGCTTGGTTATAATATAACACATGCAGGATAGGCTATTAAAATCCTGGAATCTCATATTGTATAAAATTATCATCAATGCCACACTAGCTAGCTTCAATTTAGGTAGCTCCTAAGGCTAAATATAGCAAGCCCTGTCAATCCTGCAACACTAGCCAAGGACATATCAACAACCATTGTTGTTTGTTACACTATCTAAAATGTTTTTGCTATCCTTCCTGGTTACAAGATGTTACAGCACACTGTGAGTGTTGCATATTCAAGCTGATTGTGTTGGTCTTGCTTCCTCCATTAGAACATATTTAGACATCAGAAGATGTGTAGATTGCCCTGATTCTAATACAATACACATAAAGTGGAGAGGTGGTCAAAATATCATGCACGCAATACAAATACACACATCACAGATCTCATCAGATTTTCAGATGATTATGGTGGAGTGTTTGGTGTTTGATTGCTTTCATGCTTCTACATCAATTAATGTCATTAGCATGCTATCCGCTCCTCCAATGTTACATTGGTTGAAACCGTTGGGACACTCAACACAAACTCCACCTTTAAGTATCAGACAAACAAGTGTCCTGTGTATTACTGATGAAGGAGATGTGCATAGTATAGGAAATATGGTGTCACTTGAGACAAAGCCAAAACAGGTAATCCAATTTATGGCCTATAATGCACCTTGTACTGACGTAAATTGGCAGAGAAAATTTCAAACTTGTAATAACTGAAGTTGAAAGAGAATGTACGTGCTTGTCACCCCAGGAGATGTCAGCTCTGAGCTCTGTTCAGGCACCACATGTTCTCATTAGAAACGCTATGAGACCATTCTCTTTGTGTTGGGATTTCCAGAGCTGCTTCTGTGCTTCTGTTTGAACCGGCACAAACAATTCTCCACAAGCCCACAGGGTCCTCCTCGGCTCCTTTAAAGATGGGAGGGGGGGCATAAAATGAATGGAATTAGTTCAAATGGCACCAGTCTACCCTGAAATTTCATTGGCTACCCTTGTTGACCTCAATTTGGATTGGGTGGATGATGAAAGGGACCCTTTCATTGTACCACACAGCAGCAACAATATAGATAACTGTACCTGGAGGGACCGTGAGCTAACACGCTTCAGGGCATTTTATACACAAGAAATCAAATTGGTCACCTTTCTCCTATGTGGGTTGAAGACAAACTGTGACTAAAGTAGCCTATTGATCTGAGACAGACATTCTGTTGAATAATACATATCTGTGTGAAAATCAACAAAATTAAGACAGAAAATCTTTGTGTAGCCTGGAGCACATTTCACATCCAACTGGAACCCATACTGGGGCAAAGGAAGCATTTAGTCAGCAGTATCTGATATTTAAATACATGCATAAACACGTCATCTGGGAAATATAGAATCAGGTAACAAAGATCAGAGATGTGAACAGAGAATGTGAGAGGAAGGTTACATGCTTGAGGTAGCGACCCCTTCTACAGTTCTAAAACAGTTGCATCTATCAATAGCTGGAAGGAGAAAGCAGTCACGAATGCTAGATCCATCCTTCTGGTAGACAGGTTATGGGTTTAAGACCTAATGTGAACCACAAATAACAGAGAGAATGGAGTTACGGTGTTCTCCCATTTATATTATTTATTCTCTGTCTTTCTTCCCCCATATGCACATCAGAAAGTGGGTTTCTGTGAAGTATTTTATGTCAGCCTGATGATTTGAGACAAGTTTGATGTACTTTCGATCGAGTGAATCTGTAACAGCTGCCATATGATGATTTAATTTCACTTAATATTTTTTACTGACACATGTTGAAACACACCCAAATATAAATGAATGGGGAAAAAGCATGAATGAATATAAAGTTACAAAAAATCCCATAGTTCAAACCGCATAATTCAAGCATCAAACATGACTCCAGTCTTTTCTAAGAAATATCTGCACCAGTAACAGTCACCAACAGCAGGTACAGTGAAACCTTTTTTTCCAATCAGTAGAATTTTCTAAAGCATCTTCACACTTCTATGGCCAAAATGTAAGTATGTATATGAACACTGATTAGCCAAAACATTATGACCACCTGCCTAATATGCTATTGGTTCTCCACACTGACCCACCAAGGCATGGACTCTACAGGACCCGTGGATGTGTCCTGGGGTATCTGGCAACAAGACAGCAGCAGATCCTCCAAGCTGCGAGGTGGATCAGACTTGTTGGTCCAGCACATCCCAAAGATGATTAATCAGATTGGGATCTGGGGAATCTGGAGGGAGGGCAACCCCTTAGAACTCTTCATCATGTTCCTCAAACATGGACTTTTGCCTGCCCATTTCTCCTGCATCCAACACATGGAATAAATGAAGTGACTGTTTCGCTTACCATCTAAGCTACTCAGACCTTGACATGTGCCATTGTTAGGAGATGATCAATGTTAATCGCTTCACCTGTGAATGGTCATAATGTTTTGGCTCATCAGTGTATATATCTAAAGATTGGACACACCCACTCACTCAAGGGGGATTTCCTTTTTACCATTTTCCACATTGTAATTATTGTGTACTTTCTTGTGTTGATAAGTGGCAAAAACTAATTTGATCCCTTTTGACTGCATATAAAAGAATGAAGTGTGGAAACTCCAAGGGGGTGAATACCTTTGAGAGGCACTGTATGTATGGTCTCAGCTTTCCATCCTAAACAGGGAAGACCTCTCACAGCAGCAGGGTGAACACACCATCTATTGCATACTATGTCAGAATCCTACCTGTCCAGACTCAGAGTCATTTTAGTACATACTGGGTACTGGCTATGCCAACTACACTTTGCAGTCCTGTGTTACAAATCAGCAGACAAAAGCAACTGGAAAATTTTCAAAAAGCAACATGCAGCACCACAAAATATTAAGCAGTGGTGTCTAAGTATGGGGATAACAATGACTACGAGTTGCAAGAGCAAAAATTATGTGTTTTGTTTCCTCTCAGTAGAATTTTATTTTAGTAACAAATGTAAGGCTGTAATCTCCTGTCAAAATGTGTACCTTGTTCCAGGATTAGAAAGGTTGGAAGCTTAACTCTTAAAGAAATCTCGACCAAATATGTTGCTAGCAGTTGCCTCTGAAAAGTGTATAATCTGGTTTACAGTGGGTGACCAATTAGTAATGCTTTGCGAGAAAGATGAATTATTTCCAAAGTCGCTGTACATGCTCAAAGCTGCTGGTTGATTGGGTAGAGCCAGAGAGACAGAAAAAGAATCAAAAAGTCTCGACCACAGACATAAACAAACATATTTATGACATACTTGATGATGTCATGCTCTTTGGGGCAAATCAACACCAGATCAATGATTTTCTTTCCACAACATTTCTTAAAACTCACCTTTTCCACTGACCTAACCTTCACTATAGGCAGTTTTCCTACAATTCTTACTGAAACCAAAATACAACTCTGACTACTAATTTGTTTCACTTCATTGCTCTTTCAATCCTTCCCACTCAGCTCCCACCCAGACTGTCACACAGTTCGCAGCGTGCCTGGTGTTAAACCCATTTATGTTTTTCCATGTCCCCATTCCTCCACATACTGCAATGGCCTCAATTTACAGATTGGATCAAGTACAAGACCATAATGCTTGCCACCAAAGCAGCCCCTGATCCAAACATCCGCTTATGCTCAAACCAGATTTTCTTTTGCCATGTCTTGGCTGTCGCACCCCCAGGGCAGCTCCCACCCCCAGGGCAGCACAGTTGGAGATCATCGCTGTCCTGGCACCCAAATTTTGGAACCAGCTTCACCTTAAAGGAAAGCTGAGGCCTTGCCACAAAAACTGAATCTATACCACTTTGAAAAATATGTTAAATTGCTAAAAGCCTCATCCCATTGCCTAACACTTTTTTCCTACTTGTATTGATGATCCTGATGAATATTTGGTTGAGGGGAAAGTGCACTAGATACGATAGTGACTTCTTGTGGTCTCACCTAAAGTAACTATCTTAAAATGAATGCACTAATTGTAAGTTGGTCTAAATGCGATGGGTCTGCTAAATTACTAAAATGAAAATGAGTAGGTTGAAAGTTTGTTCAAGTATGAGAGGGGCCAATAGTAAGCATTTCCACTCTTTTTGAGACGCAACCTACCTCTGCTCAGCCTTGTTTTTACAATGTCAAACTTCTTGGTAGGGTTAGTCTGTCTATTCTTCAAAGTGAATAAAGAATCTAAAGAATTTAGATGAGTGCATAAAGCGTTGGCAGTCACAGCTCTGGAATTGTCAGTCTAAAAAGGAGTTGTCAAGCCAAGAGTTAGCCTGCAGCTCATTGCTATATCCAATTATTTTTGACACTGTTGGAGAAGTCAAAGAATAACTTTTACATAATTCAGAGACTCATTTCTTTGTACTGCTGTAGAGGTTTAAAACACTACGTCAAGAGCTGTTGTGTATAACTCATAAAGTAATAGGGGTCAAGCACATTGTTTGGGTAATCAGAAATTACACAGGACACAATAAGCCCATGAGATATCACAGTTACTAATCAATAGAATACAAATGTTGGCTTGCATTAGACCTTGGTTAATTGCACGTTGAGCAAATGAATCATTTTTCAATTTCGTTCATTAAGCCTTGCTAGACAAATTGAAATATTTCTTTCTGTAATCTTTCATTATGCCCCAGTAAACATGTTGTTGTCAATCAACAAAGCCTACCAGATATCTAGGACAGCAGATGCATTTATGTTTTTCAGAATCATCCTGTAACTGAAGCTTTAGTTTCACAAGGTCACTTATTCAAATCTTGTCACGCTTTCTTGGAGATCTTGAGGCACTACAGACATAAACACAATTTTGGCCCCTTTTTTATGTGATTTCACCAAAAATAGGGTAGCATGGCCTGGTCTAAGAGGCTACATGAACTTGGTCCTCTCAATCTTTCTCTGGGTTACATATTAACCCAAATATGTTTGGGGGATTTGGGGGATTTCATTAGGTGTCAGTTATAATCATCAAAATTAAACACTTGAAATATATCAGTCTGTGTGGAATGACTGTATACATTATGCAAGTTTCACTTGAATGGAATTACTGAAATAAATCAACTTTTTAAAGATATTCTAATTATATGACCAACACCTGTATGGCTGGAAACAAGAAGAAACAGGAAGTAACATTTAAGTCTACATTAAAGGCATTTTAAATGTTTTATATTATTTTGTTTCCTTGTCAGTTCACACATTTTTAAATGAATGAATTATTTTCCATGCTCTAGAATTCCCACACTTAAAATACCATGCTTCATTCCCATAAACATCCGCGCATCCTGACAGTGGTTCGGGGAGCGTCATTTCTGGGGGAATGGAATGGGCACAGTATATACCTCTGACAGCTTCAATCTGCCTGAAAGGGCCCGCAATTCTCCACAATCAATCAAGGAAATATATCACCCTATTTTCCTGTCACTGAGGAAATGAGAGAAGTCATGTATTACCTAGGAACCCCATTCCCTCCATCCATTTGTTGAGCAGTTAACATATTCCGCAGAATACCGGTAACCCTGGTTACTAAAGGTCTTATACCCGCCAAATTACCGCATTACTCTGTGGAAACATGGGACATATCAAATCACAGTTAAGCATTTCCCTACAGAGTGCACCACCCATACCATTTTGCTAGTGCATAACTAGGCTATTGCGAAGGACAACAGACCACAGCCAGATTTTTTGGGTGGTATAACTTGGTAAAGGTATAAATGTATAAATGGTATAAAGGTAGCACACTAGTGTGAGGAACAGGGTGTATGTGGGGACCTGGTTTCTCTTTCTGATGAGACAAATTCTCAGGAAGTTCAACGCTGTTGTTTAAGTCAATTTGTTCTCTGATTATTCTGTTGGTCCCCAGATGAAAAATATACTTTGCTTGGAAGATGTATTAAAATATTTATTATTATTCCTATTTGTTCAGGAGATTGGTCTTCCATTTCAACCTGTTTCACCATCCATCCTGTTCCATTCAAGCTCCAAGCACAGATCAAGCCCAATTAAATAACTAGCTGTCAAAAAGAACATTTTACAGTAAATTGAATTGGTTAACTATCACCTAAGGATACTATAGTGAGCCTTGCAAGTCAATTAAAAAGCAGGGTAGGTACTTGATACAATGTCAAATTATAATGTGGTTCCAAATGGAAATCCTTTATGCATGGTGTTATCAATATTGCATGAATCCAAAGGGTAGAACCATTCAAATACCATTACATCATATTCACTTGAAAAGAATTGGACACAAGATATTAGTCTATTTTTCTCCTGGACACACGATATTATGGTGTATTTTTCGCTCAGGGCTGGACACACGATATTGTGGTGTATTTTTGCCCATGGCTGGACACAAGCTTTTGTGATCAATTCTCATCTTTTCCCCTAGTCTCATCTCCATGTTTCCCGGAGTGATGTGACTAATGCTGTAGGATAACGGCCTCTGCTCAAGTGTGACGGTTTGACATTCTCTCTCTCTATTTTCTCTCCCTCTCTCAGGGTGGACAGCAAACACATTGAACCAGAGGAAACAACAGAATCCAGAGAAGAGTGAAAACAAGAGTAGAGAAAGAGTAGTTCATTATTTATATTAGTAAACTTGAGAGTTTCGATCGGAATATTAAACCGGAGAAATTAGAAAATTAAGCACTTATTCAAAGAAACCCTGTGTAACAACTGGGCATGGATGTTGTACTTCTATGCTCAGTGTCTTTACGTTCTAGGAGTTCTGTTTCAATCCCTTGTGCTTATTGATTTCACCTGTTCCCTGTGTCTTCGTTGATCATTGTTATATATATATACATTCCTGTTTGAGTTTTTGGTTATAAAGCCTGTTTGTTATTAAGTCTGTTTATTAAAGTCCTTAATTCCACCAGCTCTTTGCCTATGTCCTGCAACTATTCAATGTTAAACCCTGTTCATTGATCAAAGTGTATTTGTTGACAGTTAACAGTTTGTTACTACAGGTGTAGCAGTGTGTTACTACAGGTATCACCGTTTGTTACTACTGGTGTAGCCATGTGTTACTACAGGTGTAGCCATGTGTCACTACAGGTGTATCAGTGTGTTAATACAGGTGTAGCAGCGTACTGCTACAGGGGTGGCAGCGTTTGTATTTTAAGCTCACTCTGTAAAAAATGTATACAAATAGAACAAATAAAAGGCAAGATCTCAACTAAATGCAACTGACATCCTCTCTCCTCCTCAAAACCAACCGGAGAAGGTCAGAGTGGCGGGACCTCTGGATTTCCTAACCAATTGGAGAATGTCAGAGTGGTGGGACCACTGGATATCCTAACTAATTGGAGAAGGTCAGAGTGGCTGGCCCACTGTATTTCCAAACCAATTGGAGGAGATGGAGAATGTGGCAAGGAGGGCATCAGATTAAGGGATTGAGATACTGCCTGAGTAACAAGTATTGAGGAAAATAGTGTGCAAAGTTATAAAACATACAGCCAGGAAAAACTGTTCATGTATACAATGAGACCTGACTAGTGTTTAGTTCAGTATATAAATACAGAACACAGTACTTCACAGTCGACAAGATATCCCAAAGAACACAGAGGCAGAAAAGTGGCTACATAGTCAATGGAGGTTAAATAAAGGAGCGAAGCAGTTACCTCCATTGGTTCCCATCTGTCTCTGCACAACACAGGAGATGAAGGCCACTGAAAACATTAGCATTCAGTTGAAAAACACACAGGCTTTAGTAAACATGTTGACAGGAGGAACATGATTGATTTTACAGCCACATTCTATTACCCATCCATATGTATGGATCAAGTTCTCCTCTACGTGTTGGCCTATGCTGTCTCATAAGCTGTAGTTGATGAGACGGATCACAGTGTTCAAGAGTGGTGTCGATGTCAGGGAGCGATGGAAATTGGCTCTCATGTCTCACCGGGCGTTCAACAAGAAGGTCTCTCAAAATAACACATTGATTGTAATGCATTGTACTCTTTTCTCTACCCCCTTATTATTATTACCATCAGGGCACCGTTTTCATTTACAGGCTTAGGGGGATGTATTGTTCTGTATCCAGAGATCCAAAGAATTCCATTTGGTAAGACAACAGAAGCAGGATAAATAAGAGCATCAAAGCAATCTGCAGGCTGTGAGCACAGATCAAAGGCTCATTACAGGAAGACCTAACCACAGTGGAGAGGATAAGACATGCCAAGTTATACTCTTGTTGTGACAGGCCTTTTTAGCTATTAATCAAATGCCAGATCAATCGAAAGGTCTGAGAGCAGCTAATGGAATAATTTGTGCTCACTGTGCTGCAAAATGTTATTTAACCCCACAATACTTTAATACATTGTAACACAATGCATGCTTATTTCATGAAACAATGTGTTATTATTCTTTATCTATAGTTCATTATTATGAACTAGCTGCTGATTGGTTGAAAGCCATAGTATATGAGACCACAGACCACGAGTATTGACATTACATTTCTTGTTTCTGCTGTCATTACATTGGCAGCAGGTTAATAATAGCCTTAAGGCATTGCTTGTTATATTGCCAATAGACCACGATCTGTGATGAGTTGTGCCTATCAGAAGCCTTGGTTTACTGGCCATTTACTACACATTTGTGCCTTTTTACCTAAACACAACACCAAAATTCCTTATGAAAATAGATATCTGCATCCTTTAGTTCTGGTCACCAATCTAAGGAATAACAAGATTAAAAAAACTGTTTGGGAACTGTTCGAACAGAGCCCTGGACTTGATAATGACTGAGATATTTTTCTGAAAATGTTTAATAAAAAAGAATCTCAGTCAATGTCACCTCCAGGGCTCCATAAGTTTCAGATATTTTTTATGATTTATATCCAATATATACTTAGGACCAAAAGGGGAAAGGGGGTGTTTGTGAGTTTGCACAGAGGCTAAACCAAGATTAGGTCCTAAAGCTCTATGTAGAAATGCTGAATGATCCATGATATCTCCATTCAAAAACAATTCAATAAGGACAACTTCCTACGATACTATAAAATGTATCCGCGAATACCATCCCTATGGAGAAACATGGTGGTGGCAGCATAATGCTGTGGGGATCTTTTTCAGCGGCAGGAACAGGGAGACTAAATAGGACCCCCCCACCCCTGTCCTTGTCCATCTGGTCATGCTTCTGGACTAGGTTTAAATAGATTCTGGACTCAGCCCACATGCATTTATTAATTATTACAATTTGGACTCTTAATATCTTCGCCCGGCACAGCCAGAAAAGGACTGGTCAACCCTCTGAGCCTGGTTCCTCTCTAAGTTTCTCCCTAAATTTTGGCCTTCTTAAGGAGCTTTTCCTTGCCATTGAAATTCAACACTGCTGTTGTTTGCTCCTTGGGGTTTGCTCCGGAGGTTTTATAAAAGCCCTTTGTGACAACTGCTGATGTAAAAAGGGCTTTATAAAATAAATTTGATATATAAACAGAGCAAGTTACAGACAGATCCTTAATAAAAACCTGCTCCAGAGCACTTAGGCAGGACAAAGGTTCACCTTTCTAAGCACACTTCAATGACAATGCAGTAGTGGCTACAAGACAAATCGTTGGCCTTCAGGGTAAGTCTGTGAATGTCCTTTGAGTGGCTCAGCCACAGCCCAGACTTGAACCCAATCAAACATCTCTGAACCTGAAAATGGCGACGTTCCTTGTTAAACCTTACAGGGCTTGAGAGGATCTTAGGAGAACAATGGGAGAAACTCCTCCAAAACAGGTGTGCCATGTATTTAGCATGATACCCAAGAAATCTCAAGATTGAATTAACAGCCAAAGGTGCATCAACCAAGAACTGAGTAAATGGGTCTGAATACTTTATTTCAGTTTATAAAAATCTACTTGTTTTGCTATATCATAAATGGGTACATGCACGCACACAACTCCAGCGCACAGTAATGAGAGAATCAAGGATATTTACGCATCCATATATTGTCTCCAGACATAAAACACATTTTAAAAAGTAGCTTGTCCTTTCTATAACGTATAATTTCTAGGAAAAATATCGATCAGGGTCCTGAATACGGACATTGTCCTTGTCATTGTAAGTGGAATATTAACATATTAGAAATGCCACAGGTAAAGGCAGGGAAGGCTAACTGGGTGTCAATTCATTCAGCAGGTGATATAGTAGTTAGATATACAGCCTCTAGTCAGCCTCTGTACACCACTTGGTTGCAGATGGAGTAATATTTAACTAAACTAACCGCTCTGGCACCAGCAAAATTATACAATGATGTACGCTGATGGTGATCCTCTTTATTTCCTTTCCCTCCCTTGCTTCTTCTTCCTCCATATTCTGTCTTTCCTTCACTGTCCTGTAAGTAATGATAAGATGTAGAGGGTGTTCTTGGTTCCTAGACAGCGTTTCTACTTAGTGACCTTCCATTAACTCCCATCTAAAGGCTGGCTGGCAGGACTGAAAACAAGTTGTTCAGTGGAAACTGACTCTGCTGCCAGGGGATTGACAAACACACCTACTATTACATAGCCAGCTGTGGAGAAGTGTTGAGTATGAAGACAGGCATTTAGCCTCTATTGGAAAGGGATGCCAGCCTTGGTCTAAGAGGTCTTAATGGGAAATGGCAAGTCAGATTGTTCTGTCAGTCGCTGAATTTCCTCTTGTCGCTATGATGGCAAAGTCTAAAGAGATATTAGTAGCTGACAAGCAGAACATGGAATCGCTATCTGGAACGAGACAGACAAGTGGAAAGCCTATCCACCTGTAGTTTGTCTGACCTCCATAAACATGGTTCTTTAAAGACTGTCCCCTTTCCTCTTTGCATTTCTCTCTCCAGAATCAGCCTTCTTCGTTATTTTGCTCCTTTGTCTTTAGTCATTACTCTCTCCCTACTCATTAATCTCCCCTTCTCCCCTTCCCCTCTTTCTTTTATTTTCCCTCCACAAACTCCCAAACATTTCTATTGCCATAACTCCATGCCTTAGCAGCCCCCTTCCCTGCCCCTCCTCCCGTCATTCCATTAGAGTCTCAGCGTGGTGTGGCGCTGTGGCACTGGGCCTCGTCTGCCCACTCGGCACACTAGCTGCCTCACATCACTGACATCCAGTGATCGATGACGAATCGCAGACCCTGCTAATGACACCAGGAAATGGGATTAAAAGCAACCCACCACAACCTGGACCTGCATGCTAGGGTTTTCATGGGTTTGCTCTATCTGTTTCTCTCTCTGTGTCTGTCTCTCTGTGATCTGTCCATTCCCTGCTTCATTCTGCCTCACATATTCTCTATCATTATGATTTTCTCCTTCTCCCTATCTCTATTTAATCTCCCAATCTTTTCTCTTCTTTACTTAATCTGACTGTTCATCAGCCTAACTCACTCTGACTGTTGCATTAACTTGCACCTGAAAACAGAAATGAGGTGTGTTCAACAAGGACACTTAGGAATCAGTTCAGTTAAAGATTTTTGTAAGGATAACTGTGGCTTTTTGGCTGCAATAAAAAAACTACAAATGACTTGGCTATTGATGTTACATTTGATAAAAATCTTGAATAGTTACTTATTTGGGATGGTCATTTAGAACCAGAACAAACACTTCAGCCACAAGACAAACGGAACATAACGTTTGCTAACATTCGCAAGTAATTTCCCTACTCCCCTCATGTGTTATTGTCCAATACCATCAGCTGGGATGTTTCTATTGTTACAATGTGGAGACCAGGGCTGCTCAATCGTGGTCCTGGAAATCTACCATCTGGTAGGTTTTCTCTCCAACTCCAGTCGTGACTAACCTGACTTAGCTTTTCAACCAGTTCATTATTAGAATCAGGTGTGAAAAATTAGGGTTGGAGAGAAAACCTATTGAGTGGGAGCACTCCCAGAACAGGATTGCGCAGCCCTGCTGTAGAGAGTGACATTATTCACCATGGAGATGATAGGATTGCATATAAAAGCATCCCTGATAAAATGTATGATTACACTATTCTTCTAATCAAAATGAGAGAAAACAACGATCCATTTTAAGATTTATTTGTTTAAAGTGAATAGAATTTGAACTGCCATATACATGCACGTCTCTTTATCTAGGTTTTTATTGATCCTAGGAAAAACAAAATGAAAAGAATCTAGACAGAATTTGGAAGCTACATAGAGAGGTGAGGAGATGAGGGGCGGAGGAAGGGGTGTGAACAGAAAGAGGGGAACTTGGCTGCTGTAAGTCAACTCAAAGCAATCTCCTTTTCAGAAGGATTTAGATTGGTGTATAGGGTGGGTGAGTAGAGGGGTGGAGTAGTGCAGGGGTAAAGGCGGAGGAGTGAAAAAGTGGAGAAGTTGGGGGGCGGAGAAGTGGAGGTGTGGGGGGGTCAGGGTTTGATGTCTTCAGATGAGTGAAGGAAATTGCTCCAGATACTGAAATTAAATATTCATGTCATTCTTCAGTGTCCTGGACCAGCCAGCTGTCTAACTATGTCTCAGTCCCCTGGCCACTGAGGGGCCATGGCATGGGCATAAGAGAAGAGGGAGCCAATCATACAGGACCTGTCCTGTGCATAAGAGAAGAGGGAGCCAATCATACAGGACCTGTCCTGTGCATAAGAGAAGAGGGAGCCAATCATACAGGACCTGTCCTGGGCATAAGAGAAGAGGGAGCCAATCATACAGGACCTGTCCTGTGCATAAGAGAAGAGGGAGCCAATCATACAGGACCTGTCCTG
>JACXGJ010003766.1:0-50829 GCA_016801105.1 Esox niger | reverse complement strand
ACCCGTCGCCGGACTTCCCATCCAAATGCAAAGCGTGCTGGCCCAACCGGGGAAATGTATGTCCCCTCACCCGTCGCCGGACTTCCCATCCAAATGGTTAGCGGGAGACAAATGGGTGCAAAGGGGAGGCACAACACAGACCCCTTATTTCGTTTAGTGATTTGGCGCTGATCCGGACATCCTTAATAAATGTTTGCCGCTGTGTGTGCTCTATGTACTTGCTTTTGTTTTTCATTCTGTTCACTTTGCATGCACATGTCTACCTCTGGAGCCTCTGTTTAGACGCTAACTGCATTTTGTTGTACTGTACTCGTACTGTTCAGTGACAATTAAGTTGAATCCAATCTAATCTAATGACTGGAGAGGGGAAATACGTCGCTAAATCTAACCGTCGCTAAAAGTAAATCTCCACTGGATGTGATGTCAAAACGCGGGCCTGTGTGCCTAGGAAGCTAACAAGCTAACTGGCGATTTAAAAGGTTTTCTTAAGTGTTTTTTTTGGATTAGGACATCACTCTCATCTTTACACGATCAGCCAATGTTGGCTATCGGGCAACACGTTTCAATCATTTCTCTCAGCTTTAAATCATTGACCAACTGCCAGGAGGTCCAAATGCCTCCATCCCCTTTTCTATCCAAATAATTCAACCAATTTGCCTGACAGTAATTCAGTCAAGAAATAAGAGGGTCAGATGTGTGTGTGTGTCTCTGTGTGTCAGGGTTGCATGCAAGGACCTGCCTTGCAGAGGAATGAATGATTAATCTCTTGTCTCAGTTGGTAATTTAGACGTCAGACCCACTTCCTCAACCCCTCTGTGTGTAATTGAGTTGTGCGAAAGTCCACCTTTCCCTTTTAAAGTCCACCGGTCAGGATGAGGCTGTAACTGTTGCATTGTTTGGAGTGTCTGATGATGATGAATAGGCACTGCTTCGAAGGTAAACATGGACAGAGTGATGTGTGAGGCGCGAATTGCGCTCAAAGTGCACAAGGATCTTGGAGGTTGCGTTGTCGCTGTCTGAGTTGTGGACCAGCGTGGTCCTCCCGACAATCTCTCCAGCACTGACAAATGATCGGTACACAGGTTCAGCCTGGAATTTCATGGCGTCGTGGCAGACAGGCATCTCGAACACTGGTAATTTCTGAACGAATACCTCTCCTGTTGTTCTGACGCGTGCTTACCGCTGCGCCGGGAAAATGAGATTTGAGAAACAGGTCGCGGAAAACAGTTTTACACAGCTTTAAACCTGCACACGCCAGTGTGACTGATGCTACGGGTATGAATCCTATGTGAGACATGCACTGCCCACAATGCACCTGTTGTCAACGGCAGTTCTTAACGCACACAGTGAGCTCTGTAAGAGTAACCACGGAGATGATCTCCTAGAGGCACTCCCGCGGAATTTGAGAGGACACACCGAAAAAAACGACTAGACGCGCGAGTCTCCTCAACGCTGTTCCGGTGTTTGGAGTCGCACAATAACTCTTGTAGTTGTTGAACAAATGGGCTGCTGATTCCTGGTACATCTACATAATTCAACAGCCCCGACACCAGTCACAGTGGGTTTATGAAGGGATTGTGACGGCTGCCTGTCTGAGACAATAACCCTCAGCAGGAGACTTAGTGGCAAGCCCCAAAACCTAGTCTGAAACCTCCCCTGGTGGATCTGTTAGTCATGGGCGGGGTAAATAATTGCTTACACTCCCAAAGATGGACAGAAACCCCCCCCTCACACACCTAAAGGGTGGGCCACGTTGACATGAGAGCACACCGCGTTCTCCGAACAAGTCGGCGGCGTGATTTGAGCGTCCGACCGCTCACATGTAACTGATATTAGTTTAACAACAGTTGAATTGGATGTACGTTTCGCGTCTCTCAGCTTCGCCACGCCGTACAACACTGGAGAATGACCCGTTTCCCCCCGGGCCAGTATTTATCTACCCCGGTGTCGGGAACAGGGTCAGAACTGCTGGTGGCGAGCCGGAAGCCATTGTCACCTCTGGCTCAGCATATCTCTATCTCGCTAGGCTCAGAACTGGTGTGAAAATATTTCACCTGAACAAAAAAACAAGGTTATGAAGGAGTGGGCCAGAGGGCCACAGGGTGGGGAAGGTTGTTATTTTGGCCCAGAAGAACAATGCTCTGGTAGCCTCGGACGAGATGGAGCCAGGGCTCGGAAAAAGTACAGGAGGGGGAGAGATGGAGGTGGAAAGAGAGGAGAGCGAGACCAGAGGAAAGGAGGGAGACAGTGAAATGGACAGTGAGGCTGAGAGAGAGATGGAGAGAAAGGACTGGTGAGAAGACGAGACAGTCACAGAACGTGGCGACAGTGTGAAGAATGATACATTTCCCAATGAAGAGATGTAAGGAAGGCATCAGTTCCTTCAGATGTAAATACAGGCTGAGAGATGCCAAGATGTGTTGAAAGGAGAGATTGACTGAGTTGAAGGGAGGCAGGAATAGAAAGGGAAAGAATCAAACTGTTGTGATTCCAGGAGTCCATTGTAATGACAGGTATACAGACGGAAGTCTAGACTCTTGGAATTACACATCTGGAATCAAGATATCTGGCACAAAGTTTAAAACAGGTCTGCTCCAAAGCTCCGCTCTAACTAATACTTTACACTACATGCTAGCGTGAAATTAAAGCAATTTGGTGTGTTGGAACTAGCACGTCACTACATTCAGAACATTCCCCTGTACGACATGGATTACACATTTCTTATTGCCTGGATCTGACTGACAATGTTTCCATTAGGAAGACAAACACAACTGCTCTTCGTGGTCATTAAAAACCCATCGAAAGCGAACTAGTGACGTTCAGTTTTTGACATGTCACCTCTTTTTTCCTGGTTTTATGATAACATGGTGGTGGGAACCGTTTCATGTTTTCTTTGGGCAGCATTTATGTCGGTGGATTTTTTTCAGTCACGTTTTGTTTCACTTTTACATTTTTATGTTTGACAGCAACTTATGCATGCAACTAGCTATCATCCACAATGGTGTCATCAATTTGCTTTTAAAAGTTTGATTTGGGCCAATACATTTTTTTGGGTGATAATGATGGAGATTCCCTTGTAGAAGGATGCTATCATAAGGCTTGGCCTAGAGTTTCAACTGTTATTCACATTGGTTTGTGAAAGGCTTAGAAAAAGGGAACTTGCGTAATGTCAATTTGAAACTTTTGGACTCAGCAGCCAATTCAGTTTTGCCCCAGGAAACTTGAATTCTATTACAATAGCGTGTATCTACTGCTAGTTTTCAAGTCGTGTACAGACATTTGCCTCACCTGGACAAACGTTAAAATTTGCGGTATATTTGATGCAGTTGTACAGCCACATCAACAGTCATTGAAACTACAGTAAACAACATGCACTTACATGGTGCTTCTATAGCTTATAAACTCAATGGCTTATAAAGTCATGATTTACTGATGACGTTTTCTGCTGCACAATCACAAACACAGCCCCCTGGCAAATTCCTGTCTCTTTCACGGTGTCAGAGAGAACTGATGAGTTAAATACCAGTTTGCAGCCTCGTAAATTCAGTTCATTCTTTTCTCTCCTCTCCTGTTAGCGCCGTCTTTGAGGAGATTACTGGAGTACACAGTACATGGAGTGCCATTGATTTTCACCTGAAGTGCAGATGTCTGTGGGTAGCCTGTTCATGATCTCGGCAGGGTTTTTGATGAGGGTAATGACAACTGTTACTCAATGGTGAATAACTAGTGTCGACTCCCCGGCAAGTGGGGAATTTTATGGTGACCGTGCCACACAAGGGGAAACTACCATCACCCTAATCAGGCTTTGGGAACAATGGTTTTCTCCAGCCTCGGAATTGGTTATCGCCAAATTGCTATTGAGGCATCCTAAAATATTTTATTGTGCAAGATTGGTTTTAGTGCCGTTAAGCCAAGAATTCTGACGGCCTTCCTTGTCACAGGAGATGAATTTGATGGCTGGGGGAGCTTTCACTGTTTCTCCGCCTCACTTCTATTGGGCTAGATCAAATCCAATCAAATCTAACTTGATTTGTCACATGACTCATAAACGACAGGTGCAGATGGACAGCGAGATGCCTCCTGACACGCCCATTTACAAATACTGCAGAATCGAATAAAAGCATGCAAAGGGCATAAAATGAAATGAAACACAGGGGATATACATTTTATACAAATAACAATAACGAATATTACCAAATAAAAGTAACAAATGTCAATGACATCGCTGTGCACCAGAAACGAGCCAATGAGACAGGGTGCCAGGACATTGACACGTATGTACATATATGAGGGGGGGGGTAAAGTGACTATAAAAGAGATTGGAATAACAGCAATGAATGTTAATATCGTGGACTTGTACCAGAGCCTATTAGCAGAGAAAGGAGGTTGCTGAAGTTGATGAACTCACAGGTAAGTACTCAGAGTGTAAGTATGCAAGCGTGTGTGTTCGCGCGTGTGTGTGCGTGCGTGTGTGTGTGTGCATACAAATAATAATTTTGCGGTTCTGCTTTTTACAGTCTTGTGGCGACAGAAGCTGAAATAGTGGCCTGTCGGTTCTGGACTTGAGGTGCTGATACTGTTTGCCATGTAGTAGTATAAAGAACAGTCTGTGTCCTGGGCGGCTGGGGTCAAAAGTCAAACAAGGTAGGAAACAATACACAGCGATGAGACACAGAGGGTTGCGGACGTATATCAGGCGTCCCGCACCCGTGTGACTGTACCAGTAAACGTCAACCCTGTTTCTGAGCACCTCCTCTGTGTCACTCTAGTGAAGGAGGGACAATGGCCTTTATCGTACAAACACAAAAGACAGGTAACATGTTTTGACAAGACACAACTGGCGCACGGTGGCGTGAGCCACAGCTGTCACCTAGGTTATTAATTAACCCTCTCTGGTGCTGTTTCATTTCGTTAGTTACCTCAGTCGCATTTGTCATTACGTGACTGAGTGTATTGTCTTTGCTGCTTGCTATCGTACGACTGGTCGTATCGACTCAAGGCACCACCTGGGTCAAGGGGTTATTGCACCTCTTCAGAGGACACGGTTGCTGTATTGAAGCGGGTCCGAGTGTAAAGGAGGGGGCGTAGAGGAGGGGGCGTTAGTCCCAGCATCGTACTGCAACAGGAGCAGTGTAGCAGTTTCTACACCGCTGTAATGACAGAGATAATGCCTGGGCACACGTTCTGATAAAAGTGGCCGAGATATGACTGATTATGACGAGAAGACCGAACGATGCTGAGCCGGTCACAGAATCACTCGATAACAGGACGCAGCCTATTTTCTATCACATTAAGCCCTCAGCAACAGGGAACCCTGGGCTGTTCCGGGGGAAGCTGAAAGTCACCTTGCGCGACGCAAATTCTGGGGATAAGGACATGAGATGTAACGTCGCATTATCAGTCTCACTGCGTAGCAGCCCACTCAACGCGCACATGAATAATGCTGTGTTGAAACGAGTTCTCGTGCTCCAGATAGCCGAGGACGCCCTTCTTCTCTGCAGTCAGCTAGGATTCGACGGTATTCCCCTGCCTGACATGCTGCTAGGCAACATTATGAGGTATCTCCCTACCTGACAGGTAGCTAGGCCACATTTCAAGGTGTCTCTCTGCCTGATATGTATCAAGGCACTGCTCAGGTATTTGGTCCAGATACTCAGCTTTCATTTACAGATGCATTCTTGAATTTAGCAAAGGACAAAGAAATTACTGCAATTTTATACTGAATCTGCAATACTTTTTTAAATTAAAATCATTATTTCTATTAACCATGATATTCTTAGTGAATGGTTTTAATCACTATGGGCACATATCGGCAGAGACAGGACATAATACCACATTTTTGGTTATTCATTTGGGTTCAACTTATACAAGCAATGGACAAGAATCATGGAATTCATGTTTAAGTTACAAATTGGCCAGTGTGTCTTGGAGTTTATTGTCATCATAACATCTTTAGTGTTGATTATTTCACTGTTTCACTTATTTCAAATATTGAAATAAAACAATTTGTCTTGTCAGAACTGTATTACAATAATGCCATGGTTTGTTTTAGATACACCTTTGTTTGGTGTATCACTCAAATTCTAGAAAAGTGAAGATTACAATTAAGTTTGGGGTTCATAACCAGACCTATAAAGCAATGTCTGACCATCCCAACAGTCACGAAATTTGACTATTCGGTCATAGCTTTCTGTGGTGGAAAAAATCAGCCAAACGTTTTTAATGAACCAAACAATCTAGAAAGATAACAATCACTGTATCAAACATTTACTTCATAAACCCAACACTTATCTAATGCATAAGGTGAGGAGCTGTAGTGGAGTGGAGATGAGGAGCTGTAGTGGAGCTGAGGAGCTGTAGTGGAGCTGTAGGGGAGCTGTAGTGGAGCAGTAGGGGAGCTGTAGTGGAGCTGAGGAGCTGTAGTGGAGTGGAGCTGAGGAGCTGAGTGGAGCTGAGGAGCTGTAGTGGAGCTGAGGAGCTGTAGTGGAGTGGAGCTGAGGAGCTGTAGTGGAGCTGAGGAGCTGTAGTGGAGCTGTAGGGGAGATGTAGTGGAGCTGAGTGGAGCTGAGGAGCTGAGTGGAGTGGAGCTGAGGAGCTGAGTGGAGTGGAGCTGAGGAGCTGTAGTGGAGTTGAGGAGCTGAGGAGCTGAGTGGAGTGGAGCTGAGCAGCTGTAGTAGAGTGGAGCTGAGGAGCTGTAGTGGAGCTGAGGAGCTGTAGTGGAGCTGAGGAGCTGTAGTGGAGTGGAGCTGAGGAGCTGTAGTGGAGTGGAGCTGAGGAGCTGTAGTGGAGCTGAGGAGCTGTAGTGGAGCTGTAGGGGAGCTGTAGTGGAGCTGTAGGGGAGCTGTAGTGGAGCTGTGGTGGAGTGGAATGCAAAGCATAATTTGTGAGCAAAACGTGGATTACATTTTTTGTTGAATATGTGGAACATCTCTTCTGCATTAGTTTCATTTCAGTTTCTGAAGGCCTAGCTAATAGCTGACTGACCTGCCCACGTCAGTTTTATAAATGCAGTTTTTTTTCAAATCTACCAAAATGTAAAAAAACATTCTAATATATTTATTTGCCTTCTTTGGCCCTTCCAGTTCCCCACTGCATCCAAGACATAGCACATTATATTTTGACCTGATTTTCAGGCTACTACATGAAGAGTAAACATTGTTTTCAACAGAACAAGCTGATGTTTTGGGTTCCGAAGGGGTTCTGCAGTGGAACCGAGTTCATAAGGCATGTACACTTAAGATTCCGTTTTTTTCTGCTCTTTTCTGCTTTGTTTTACAGGAAAAGTGGGGAACGACAGAGAACAGTTTTTGCTGGTTGGGTTCTAAGCCATGCTGGAGCAATATGTGTGTCAGGGTTTACAGTGGAATCTGCTCTACCATCTTAGACCTGTTGGTACATGGTCTAGAATTCATCGATTTACCATTAATGATGTGCAAACGAAGAACCCCAGCTTTTAAAATGCTGAACAAGCTACCCGCTGAGCCAAAATGGCCCTGGAGTCGTCTGTTCCGCCCCCTCTGCTCATCATTCTATTGAAAGCCTCTGTGTGCATTCACGCTACAGACTTCGTTTTTTTTGTTCTTGTTTGCCAAGTTCTCTGTAATCGAAATACATATAAAATAGCAGTGGGGCTGTACAGCTTGGATCACAGGCCTACAGCCCCATGGACAAGGACATGGCCCTCAGCCGTGACAGGGACCGGTTCAGGCAACAACATGCGTCCAACTGCATGGAACTGATCCAGCACTGCAACAGACACACCAGTAGCAGCCCAAGAGTCGCAATGACAGAATCACTGAAGCCTTTGACCACAGTAGGCATGGGCACATGCTCAACGGGACTGAATGGCCTCAAAACAGGCCAAGCCAGGGTAAAACCAGTCCTCCCTCCGCCATGACAGTTACCCATGTTAAGTCCATCTGCAGCCCAGAAACCGTTTCGCCATGACGTGGTTTGCCCGCACGAATCGGTTAATCTGTATCCGCCTCTATAACCCATTCAAGGAATGGACTGTTTGATGTGTTTTTGTACGAGTGACAAATCCAGGAAAAGAAAGTCAAATCCATGAAAAGAAAGCAAAGGGTCAGGGAAAGCTGGCCTTTGTTTTTGTGTAGTGTAATCGTTGTGACCTACACAATACTTAAAATGCTATAACAAATCCCTGGATAAGAGAAGTCATAAAACCCAGTCTTGATGAATTTTCTTAGGAGTTCTCCTAAACTCAACATGTACATAAACCAGTAATAATGCCATTGGAATATTCCTCAATAGAATATTCCTTTCATTACTGTTCTTTGACAAATCCTTAGTATCAATAGCTACTATTATTTCTGCCTTTCAATCAAACTTAATTTCCTTGTCAACCTTTCTTCAACATAAAATCTCAAATCTTTTTTGAACAACTTTGACATTTCACTTCAAAACACAAAACAATATTTCCCAGAACAACTCTTCCCAGAACAACTCTTCCTGGAACAGCTCTTCCCGGAACAACTCTAAACAACTGTTTTTAATTACATTGAAGTGGCCCTTTGATCATATCAGAAAATTATCTGAAGATGTAGAAAACTAAAACTGTTCTGACATACAGTCTGATGATACTCCCTCAGGACAGAGGAGCTGGTAGATTGGTCAATGCGGCCGGCTACGTTTTTCTAGACATGGCATGCACACTGGAAAACGTTGACAGAGTTCCCATGTGTCTGTTGGCAGTGAACCACGGTCCCTCCATTCTTTCCTTTGCTCAGTCGTACCTCTCAGCCGTTCACAGCTCTCGCTCACCATCTCAACTGGCGACGCAGATCCATGCAGACTCTTCCTGTTCCTGGACTAGAGGTAAGGCTGTTCCTCATTCAGAGAAATGCTCTTCATTGGAAGCAAGTCAATGGCCCAAGTAGATAAACAAGGGGTTTAGGCAGCCTGTCGCCTGCCTGTCGCTTTGGTCTTCAACATGTTCTCAGATCTCGGGTAGGTCACTGTGTCTCCATCTGAACATGGGACAGAATGGAAAGAAGGTGGGTTGCATCAAACCAAAACTGCGTCAGACAAAGCTTGAGACAATTTTTGTATCATTCTCTGAATGGGTGAAACTGTACTGCCTGAATTTCTTTCATTTTTACACTACAACAGTTTGATTTAGATGAACGGGACTTGGCGGCAGAAGTCCACTCGTAGTCCAAAAATCTAAACAGCACTTGTTTGATGGGGAGCGCAATGTTATTTATCCAGTAAACAACAGTGTCTGTACATTTGTATGCCTTCCAGGTCAGTTGTCTGGCATAAACACAGAGCGTGCATGTGTTACGCCGGATGACCAAGCGAGAGTTTCTCGCGTTGCTAGCGTGAATCAAAAATGTAATTAAGATATTATCTTAACGTTATTCAAATTAAATTGCGCCCAGGACAATTAATGTAGTCAAATTGGGTATTTGTCGCTTTTTGTATGCCAACCAACTTGTAAGCTAGCATAAATGTGATGCTAACATGTACTGTCTCAAATCATGTTCCACAGCATTTTTCACCGCATGTGTTTTAGTATCATTCAGTAAGTTAACTCTGGCTGGATTCAACAAGTATTTATCACTGCCAACACAATGTGCCTGGCAAGTACAATATTCAGGAATTTACCAGAGAGACACATGTAGTGGGAGAAAGATTTAGAATATCGAGCGACAGCATTGGAAAGAAAGAATGTGTGAAAGAGTGCGAGAGGGTGAGCGTGTGACATAGTGTGAGAAAATGTGACAGAGAGAACGAGAGAGGGTGAATAAGCCATTGAGAATGGGTGAGACTGAGAGTGTGACAGGGAGTGAGAAAGACTAAGAGTGGGTGATTGATTGAGTGAGAGTGTGAGCAAAAGAGTGACACAGAAAGGGTGAGATACTGAGAGACTAAAGGAGTCTGATAGTGAGACTGACTGAGAGGGAGAGAGATGCCCCACGTTCCCTGGAGAAAGATGTTGGCAGGAGAGTGGCTGACTGTTGCTAAGAGATGCAGAACTGTCGGCCAACTTCAACACACTAGCCACTAGACACAGATTGCTCGCCAAACTCTCCACATTTAGCCAATTTCTCCCACAACGTTCATGACACTTCAATCAGATCGTTTGACACTCGGATTCCTTACCATGGAATGCTGTTCACACGAGACGTTGCGGGTCGTGGATTGGGAGCCGTGCAAACTGACACGGACCTCTCAGACCAATGGACTGGACACCACGCCACAGAGACAACTCAACCGAAAAATACTGGCTGGTTGTTCGGAACACCAGCATCTCCAGAATAACTACAAGGAGGTTTATTCTGCAGTGCACTCCGCTGCTCCAGCGTATCATTATGGCTGTCCGTAATAAGCACTTCTGTTGCCGTTCAAGATTTTACTTTCTGCAGCTGGTGAGAGAAAACAGTTTAGCGGCAGACAGACATGTCTGTTACCATCTCTTACCTTTGGCTTGGGGCCTGGATCTTCCAGATTGTTCTCACAATGTGTTCTGTGAAACGCACCGACGTTGCCAAATCCCAGTCAGAACGTTATTGGGTTTTGCATTGTCTGCCATCCAGCAAGGTGGATGGGTGCTGGGTTAGACTTTTTTCCTCTTTCTCCAACACTGCAGTCCGTGTCGCCGTGCCCACTGGAAACAACATGTACTTGTGTCCAACATAGGAAGCCTGGCAACGGCGGAGTGACATGGAGTGCGTGTTTGCGTGTGAGTGTGCGTGTTGGGTTGGGGTTTGGAAGTGAAAAAAAACCCAATCCAATCAAGCCCTCATTGTTCCGTAACTTCATCTCCATCGTGGTTGTCGAAGTAAATTATGTACTTCAGTTCTCATTTGTTTTTCTCTCCTAGCAAGGTGAGGGTTTAAGATGATGTTCTTTTGTTTACATAAATCATACACTTTTTGGGGTGGGAGGGGTGGTTGGTTGAAGACGCTGTTTGATAATGCATTCACTGACCAAGTAGACCAACAACAAAAGCTGAAATAATCACAAGGGGAATGAGAATGGTCTAGCCCTGCTATTTCCTTTCACTCTCATTCTCTTTCTCTGACTTTCACTCTCTTTCTCCCTCTCTCTTGGTTTATGTCAACGTTTTGCTTTTTTTTCTCCCAGAGGGAGACACATTCAACAGTAGGTGAGTTCTTTTCATTTCTTTTGTATTTCTTTCCTTGCCATGTCCCTCTTGCCCTTTCCCAGTAACTGTAGCCAAGCCAGGCCTTGTAAATTGACAGAGTCCTCCTTGGCACTGGCAAACACATACAGATTGCCTCTGTGTTTGGCCTCTCCTCAGTCTCCCTTCAAGTGTATTATTGATGATCAATACTCTGAGTCAGAGGATTATATTGGACTTGAAAGGGATTTATTTTTGTTCTTCGGGGCACAGATGATGAAGGAGGCGGGCAAATCAAGGCAACTGTGTTGTTACTTGAAAAAGGTGCAGTATGGAGAGATAGTAACGCTCAGTGATAAGGTATTACCAGGTACAGGCTATCGTATTTAACGTGTCAATCCAGGAACAGGTGCATGTTATCATTCTTTGTCCCAGAAAATACAAACTAATAACGTAAACCACATGTTTTTTACCACACAATATACTGCAGCCTATAGATTTATAACTATCAGACCTAAAAGTAAAAAAAAAAAAATCCAGCTTTTTAGTAACAGGTCATTGTGCAGCAACCAGAACAAATGGATGTGAAACGGACAAATGACCTGAGGCAGAGCGAGATGAAGAGCGAGAGGCAGAGATAAAGGCAGAGAGAAACAAAGAGAGAGAGGCAGAGAGTTAGAGATAGAGGCAGAAAGAGAGGAGGAAAGAGTGAGACGGAGATCAGAGATAGACAAAGAGAGATAGGTAGAAAAAGAGGAAGAGAGCGCTAGGGGTTAGGGAAGAGACAAACTGAGAGAGACGCAGGGAGACATACAGATGCAGTACAAGCTATAGGATGGTACAGCGACTGGCATATAGATGTAATGTATGCTATGGAATGGAGACAGAGAGAGAGACAAACCAATAAGAATTGGGACAAAAAAACAAAAAACAATATACAGTAGTAGACTATCTGACCACTGCGACTCATAGAAAACGTATAAAAAAGCGAAGTATGTACAGACACAGTGGGCACAAGCTGACAACAGAAATAGGCTGTCGCAGACAAATCTGTACACCCGGAGAGGACAAGATGTGCTCCCTCTGCCCAGAGATAGATTTTCACAGTGGTGCCATATTAGCAGCACAATACGTAACTTCCTGCCCACACCCGAAAGGCCAACCAGCTGAAGAATCAGAATAATAATTCATTACTGTACCTGTGTCCTTACCACAACTTTACTAGTAACTTGGAATGTTGTTCACTGTTCTGTTTTTATTTGTTTTGCCTAGCATTGGAATTGTAATAGATATTTATGTTTGCTTTGGCAATGTATGGAGTAACACGTATGTAGTAACACAAATGTAGTAAATGTACATTAGGCCATTTGAATTGAAGAGAAAAACTGAGTTTGCCATGAAACGATAGAGGCAGAGAGCAACAGAGAGACGGGTGACCACTGAGCTGAGGGCTTCTTGGAGCTCTGATCAATGTTCCAGCCCACCCTGGCCTCTTATTGGCAGAAATAACCGTTGTTGGTCAAATCTGGGAGCTGTGATTAGGGTGATGTATGAAAAGAGAGAAAGCTGGGAAAAAATATTTTTGTCCACTTCACATTTGGTCAGCATCTTTAGCAACTCTCCGGCTCTAGAGCGGTATTATGGTTGTCAAGGATACTAAATAACTTCTTTTTAAAGGTACTTGGAGATATTATTTATATGCAGTAGGGAAGTATTCTGGTGTTCTTCTTTTTGTTTTTCCTCTAATATTGTTCCTGAGTGGGTTTCTAGTTCAAAGTATGTTTGCACTGCTGGATAGGTTCTGATTGGTTGGATTACAGTGTTCATTGCGATTGGATTGGTCAGGGCCCTTCCTGAATAGCTGTTATTGGACTAGGTGGACGGTCGGCTGAGAACGGGGTCAGATTTTTTTCTGCCGTTTGTTTGACACAGACAGAGGTTCAGGAATGTGTGTGTATAGAAGTGAGTCATACTGTCATGATTGGACAGGGTTAAACTGCTGAGTGGATCAATTTATGAAACGAGAAAGTGACCTCTGCAGTTCCTCTCAAACCTCCCTTTTCTGCTATTTTCAATTTTTTCTTCTTTCCTCTCTGTTTTGTATCCTCTTTCCTATTTTACCCTCCTCTGTCATGTCCCCTCTTTTAGTTTTACTTCTCTTTCCCTCTCTCTCATGACATGTACTCTCATCAACCCCAAGTAACTTTCAAGCGACCGATATATTCAGCGTGCATCTTCTGCTGGGGTCAAAAGATGACCCCAGAAAAGCCCACTCAACGGGCTTCTGTAGGAAACAAAACATTCCTGAGCGTCTTAATTGCAATGGGATCATAATATTTCTTCGCTTGAAGACACATTTGTCAAAGAGATACCGCTGAGTTTACCAGACCATTAAAAGGCTACTGTAAGCTACTTGCCAAGCACGGTTTGTACTCCAGCTTCTCTTATGACCCCAAAATATGTCAGTAAACACGTCATTTGAAATTACATTTAATTGTAATGAAAATTCACTTTGAGATGCCGTCATGAGATGCATTCCTCATAAATATGACCAATATGGCTTTGAAAGGCGTGGCCATGTCTTACGCAGAATAAACCCCAATACAACACTGTGTGAAATACAGAGGATATCTGGATCCTGTGGTACCTTTCTATAAAGTACTAATGCCACAGACATATTTTCAGGAGTTGTTTTGGCTGCTAATAAGAACCAGTCTAAGGTCATTTGCAAATAGCTATAACTAGTAACACAGAAAGGTGCGTTTGGAAGAACAAAACAGTGATAGCATAGTACATGAGAAAGCGTTAACCATTTTAGCGCGTGAGCTTTCTGCATAACTAGTGGCTGCAGTAACACAACATCTCTGGAGTGTCCCTTAAACAGTAATCATTTTCAATCAACAAACGACTGCATGGTAATCAGTCCTTTAAGAAAAATGCACTTAAACAAATGGAATTTCTGATGTTATCTGTTATCTATTCACCCACAGATTACACGCACACCTCTGTACACATATGTGTTTTTGCGTTCACACTCACTTGCATGTTTGCGCAACCGTTATGGATAACAGATTTGCCCTGTCACGTGATACTTGACTACCCAGAATGCACAGAGGTAGGTCACATGTGCTCCCGGCCTGTCCCCGAAGCAAGACACACACACACACACACACACACACACACACACACACACACACTGTTGAGCACAATAGTTATTCCCACTGAAACCTGATTCACTTAACACACACTCACACACAAACACGCACACATAAGCCTGCATTCCTTACCTCCGGTTTCTGCGATGTCCACCCACACCGCACTGTGTTGTTGTTTGTTTACATTAAGGCTGAATATTTATTGTGCCGGTCATGATGAGCAGACTGTGGCACCAGAGTACTGTATATTTAGTCTCTGAGGGAAAGTGATGTTTGATTGTCCATACCCACTTTTTAAACAGTTCAGGTTTCATGCTGGGATTGTCTGTGAAGAGCATAGTGGAACTTTGACCCCCGATCTCTCACGCCTGCCCTCTCACTGAGACCAAAGCGCTCTATAATTGTTGTTATTGTGTGTGTTTGAGTGTGAATGGTTTTGTGTGTGTGTGTGTGTGTTAGCGTGTGAACACGTATATTTGTGCGTTCCAAAATGTCCTCAATCCTACAGTAACCCAGGGTAAATCATGACTATTGAGGACATTCTGCTGGTTCTCACTAATATGTAGTTAAGGTTAGGGTTAAATTCAGGTGTTAGTGGTTAAGGTGAGGGTTATGGAAAGGTATTTTGAAATGTATTTAAAAAATCTATTGTGATCCAAAAAGAGACCTTGCAGGTACAGTAACATAAATATGGGTGCTCATGTTTGTGTGTGTTTATGTTTTGTGTGTTTGAGTATGTATCTAACATTATCTTGGCAATGCAGACGACCACAAGGATGAGTACGCTGTCCCAGGGGGAAGGATCGGCTTTGCTCGCCGTCCGCTGTGTTTAACTCCTCGGGGAATAATTACGTCGTCTAATTAAAGTAATCACAGGTTAGAGATGTCCTATCGTCTGCCCGCGGCTCTCACTCTGATTAGTTCTGTTGTATTTCCACTGTGCATCTCAAGAGCTCGCCGCAACCTGCACTACAGGTCTCAAGAATACATTATATCGGTCTGGCAGTCATGCAGGCCCTGCAGAGGAACTCCCCGAATGTCGATCACAAAGACGTCTGTTCTAGCGAGTGGCTACAGAATGTTAGGCTTCTGAAAGGCCAGCGTGTGATATTCATTAGGAAGACCTGAGATCCTACGGGTCGGGTCACATGTGTGTTCACATGCGTGTGTGCAGGTTTACCATGTCAATGTGGACTTCAGTGGGTTTAGAAATAAGGTCAGGGGTTAGATTCAGGCTTCAGTTTACCTTTGGTTGGTTGCAATTCAGTTAGGGTTAGAACTGGGATTAGTAAAAATAATGTAAATAAGTCATATAAAATATATAATAATAAAATATATGTGGATGTGTGTGTGTGTGTGTGTGTGTGAGTGACATTTTAGATTGAAATCAAATAAGGTTCTGATGCTCCAAACTGTGTTAAGAGATGGATCGGAACTGGAATAGAGAGCTCAAAGCTCTCTCTTAATAATGACCACTAAGTTTATGGGCCAAATCTTCCCTCGCCTTCCAAAGTTTTAAATATAAGGTTTGTCCGAGGAACCGATTGCTGCCTGCCATCTCAGAGCCAATCAGTGTTTGACAACAGACTTTGGGTAGCGTGGATGTTTATGTAGATAATGAAGGAGCTGATGTGTCATGAGGCTTGCGTGTGGCCCTGAGACGTCTCCTCTGTCGCTGGTTACGTAAAAGAGCTGGACAACACTGTTAGCAGGGCCGGTTTCCAAAGGCCATCTACTGAGTCTGATCCTCTCTCGTTGGACAGGATTAAATGTGTACAGTAGATACGAAGTGTTCATTGTTTGATAGGTGATAACATCGCGTCACAATTGTTTCAACAACCTGTTTCCTCAACACATTTTTATCAGCAGTTACGAGTGCTGAAAGGGGAGTTACAAGTGCCCTTTCAAGTGTGAGTATACTTTCCGTCCGATAACTGATGACCAGATAGACAACTGAAAAGAACAGACGTTCACATCAGAGTGCCTGATCCAACGGTCACAGCTAACTCGTCATGTTATGGCTCCACGCCTGGGAAACTTCTCTTTCATGCAACCCCATGACCCTAAGCTGCTGGGGGGACATTGGGTAGAAGTGACCGGATAGGGGGTGGAGGGAGGAGGGGGACAGCCTCCCCAGACTCAAATATTTACTCTGAAGACAGTCTGAGTCAGACGCAACCTGGATTTTAAACATCCATCCCACACAAGGAACTGATCCAGGCAGTGTCCGTTTCCTCATGCAGAGAAGTAACAGAAAGTAGAGTTGGTTAGAGTACAGGAAAGTACAACAGAATACAGAAGAGTATAGTGTAGATTAAAGTAGGGATGGGTATACTGCAGTAGAGAAAACCCCAATTTCCATGTATACACTGATGTTAGTTGAATTCTGAGACCTCCCTAGTAGATAGAGGAAAATACAATCCTTAAGGCTCTGTTGACACATGCTGTCTCCACTGACCCAGCACACTCACTCACTAACTGACTGGCTCACTGGTTTTCTGAATGGCTGACTGACTGATCAACTGACTGGCTACTTAACTGACTGGCTGGCCTTGTGATTGGCTGACTCACAAGTTGGACGAAGCGGAGAGGTAATTGCAGCGAGAATTACATAAACTAGAACACACAATAGAATGTAGAAAGGAGAACATGGACTAATAGCCAACATAGATTAGAGATAATGGCAGGTGTGCACGCCGGCATTTCTGTCTTTCTGTTTCGATCTTTCCTCTCGGCACTGTTGTGGGTGCGTCAGTAGCATCGCTGAAACCCATGCTCAGTGTAATTTAAACGAGTACGCGGAC
Organism: Esox niger; assembly: GCA_016801105.1. Classification (NCBI taxonomy): domain Eukaryota; kingdom Metazoa; phylum Chordata; class Actinopteri; order Esociformes; family Esocidae; genus Esox; species Esox niger. Next base: position 33,763 of record JACXGJ010003766.1, on the reverse strand, counting down.
TTCCCTCCCGGTCCCGGGTCAGGGTGAACAGGAGACGTCTGTAATGGAGCTCCCCGTGAACAAGAAGAGGCGGCCATGACAGGCAGATTACAGTCCACACTAGCCGGGCCACCTATTTTACCCCCCGCCGGCACACTGCATCACTCAGCGCTCCACAAACGACGTCAGGGGCCTTGTAATGATCGTCTCCGGGGAGACGGTGACAGGGACGAGGAGGGAGGGCAGGAAATGAGAGGGGTAAGAAAAGATTGAGAGTGGGACGGAAGAAGGCCCGGAACCTCTTAATGGAAGACTTTATGTAAAATATATGGTGTGAAAAGACGGACGGGCCAAAGAGATTCAGAGAAGTGGTATAGATGGGGGGACGAGAGAGGCGTTATTTTACTCCACCTTTCGGGAGGATTAATACTTTAGCACTGTGGAAGTGAGATATCTCTCCAATGCATTACTGTCCCGTATCTGACACTCCGTTCATTTCAGTTTGAAAAAATAATGAAGTTGGGGAACTTAGTCCAAGGTGTCAGATGGACAGTGAAAAGGAGGTTGCTGTAATGCAGTGTTCCACCAAGGAGGAGGCTCTAATGCACTGATCCACAGAGGAGGTGAGGGCAGTGATGGAACGGAAGTCATCTTTGGCCAGGGTGACTTGTTAATGTTCTTCTGGACACCTTTGCAGCTGATGACTGCACTATACACACATCACACATTTACCACAAGTGCCCGCTGGGGCTTTTACCTCAGTGGGGGGATAAGTGAACCGTCGTCAGACCGACCCCATACAGTAACACCTGGCAACACCTTAGTCTGCACTCTCAGGCCAAGATGGACACATAACTACACAGCCCCGGTACTTCAGTGCTGATTCACACCATTTATCCTTCTTGAAGTGACAGTCACAGATTTTCTTTTACTTTGCATTTCCTGTCACATATTTTCCCCTCCTGCCCATTCCTTTCCACAAACTCACACCATGTCTTCGCTCTTTCTCTCTCGCTGTACTTTGAGAGCGGGCGGTTCTTGGAGGGAGGAGGACAGAGGATAGGTGTGGTCCCAGAAGACAGACGCAGCCTCTATTTTTAGTGTCTATTTTGGTACCAGGGGGAAGTCGGGCCCTGGTTTATGAGGTCAGTGTGCAGGCTAAAGGTTCTGTTTACAGGCTTAGCCCGTTGGACTTAGCCTATAGCGGCCAGCTCCCTCTCTCGCTGCTTCCTGCAGTTCGACATCAAGATAATGTCAAACCGCCGTCCTTGTCACTCAACGGTCCCACCAGGAGTCCCTGCGAGCGTTCCGCTGCGAGCGTTCGAAAAGAAACGGCAAGATGCGTCTCGTTCACGCCACGCCGGCGTGGGAATCATCCCCTTTGCCTCTCCGCTCACACGGAGGATGTGTCTGTCGTCCGACCTATCTGGTGGCTGCGGGATGTCTTCTCATCCGCTACATGCCCCCTTCGTTTAGGAGTGGCAGACCAAGGGCCTTTGGCTCAAATAGCAACCTACTCCCCATATGTGGGCCCTGTTCAGAGTAGGGCACTTGACAGAGAATAGGGTGCCAGTTTGAGCGTTTCCTCATGCCCCAGACTGCCGGAAACCGTCTGGCGAATGAAGCAGAATACTTCAGCAGGCCTGGGCCGTGCACATCCACGGAGAGACGGGGCAGCGGCTCAACCTCCGGACAAAACACATCAAGGAATTTGTATTTTCCCTTGTTTGTCCCTGCATGCCTATTACCCACTCGGAGTCACACACGTCTGATTGACTCGACCGAATCCTATCGTGAGGCAACGTCTTTGTCTCCGAGCTCGGCTGGCGTCAAAAGGCTGCCTTATTAAAGACAATGTGGACCTTGTTAGCGGAACCGCACCGAGGCTCGGTCTCAGCGGCACTCCTCTCGGTGGAGCGGGAGATGTGAATGAGAAATGGTAGCGGCCTAATCACTAAACAGAAGGGAAAAGGAGAGGGAGAAGGGGAAGGGAAGACAGAGCGCTGTACTTTTCTTTGGCAGTAACAGCACTAATGACACGTGGCAAAAGATAAGGGTGCTTGTCTCCGGTGGTTTCATGTAGTCTCTGAGAAAAGATGGGAATGAATGGTCTGACCCAGACTCCCTCAAGCGCACACACAAACGCTCACGCGTGCACACACGCCATCGCTCTTTCTCTTTCTTTGTAACTGCAACACACAGACATGGATCATAATTGGGGCCTGTGTGTACATGTAATTTCCTGTCTCCTACTGATTAGGCAGCGCGGAGGGGTTTAAGATGTACAGCTGAGCTCCACAGGGATTCTCCGAAACAGCGCCACCAGCTGGTGGTGGTTTAGAACACAGTGGCGGTTTGATGTTTAGGTTCAAATGTTTCTGCCTCCCAGTCAAAGACAGTGAATGGGGACAGGGATACGATATCATGAACACGTTTGACATTTTCAATGAAGACAAGAATTACACACTCAGAGGAAAGAGGAGAGAGGTCAGCGCGAAAGAATAACTGAAGGAGGAGAGAGAGAAAAGGACTTCAGGAGAGCGAGAAGGAAGAACCCAAAAAGACAGAGAGAACCGAACTGAAGGAGAGGGAGAGGAGAACTGAAAGGAAAAGAGAAAGGGTAGAACTGAATAAGAAAGAGAGAGGGTAGAACTGAAGGAGAAAGAGAGAGGGTAGAACTGAAGGAGAAAGAGAGAGGGTAGAACTGAAGGAGAAAGAGAGAGGGTAGAACTGAAGGAGAAAGATGGGGGAAGGATATGCGATGTTAATGAGCTAAGCAAAAGCATGTATGGCAACATCGACTAGAATCAATGGTAACAAACCAGACTAGCCGTTTTATGAACGCTGTACGCACATTACACAGATACAAATATATGTGGTAGCAGCTCTGGGCTAATAGCGGAGCATAGCTAAACAACCAACACACAAACAATATGGGCTACTGAAGGAGCTAGCCCAGAACCACATTACTCTACATTAACCCCATTGCTAACAGAACTTGTGTCAATGTCCAAATATATATGGACTGCATATTATATATAAAGAGCATAGGAATCAACTGAGTTGTGTAAAAAAGAATTTTAGATAAAATTCCCTTGGTCTTTCCTGGTTTTTGCCTTCTGCGGTGAGACACTCAGTCTCTCCCTCTCTGATCATGCCGAGAATAACGCTCTGTTAACGTCAGTACTATCTTGTAATTTAAGCTTTGTGCCTTGTATAATGTAATCATTCATCTTACAAAGTGAAGTGAATCTGTTTGACTGCACCATTCCATTCTCAGGTCAGTTTATTAGACCCAACGTGTTGACGTGTTCTGCCCGCTCGCATATTCTGATTAGCTCCTTAATCCTCGGAGGCAGATTACATTTTAATAGAATTAGTTTCTTTACTTTGCAAAGTCTTACACAGGTCACATATTAGGTGTACACACGCAGAAGTGATATGGAAAATGATTGTGCAAAAGGACTAAACCCAGATTGACGGTAGATGGTGAAAGCCCTGGTTCATTTTACAGTTAATCCCAGATTGAAAAGCAGCCATGTTTTATGAACCATGGCAATTCATGTAAATCAATATCTCCCAAACTGAAAGAGAAGGTAAAACGGTCAGCGTTTTAATGACAATGCCTTGTCATTAACAGCGACAACCTGGGAATAATTAGCCTTTAATGTGTTGCTCCGAGACGGAACAACATGGGTTGTTCACCTTGTCGACTTGGGGTTGGGAACCGGCTACCTTTTCTGTATCAGCCCAACGCACATGACCAGTACATTACCCTGTTAACTTTGAGGTTCTACAGAAGGAAAATAAGAATAGTGTTTCTATTCATATTTACCACAGATACATCAGTGGCGATGTACAGATGTGCGTGCTATGAGGGCTATTAACTTAGTTTCTCATAAACCACTGTTATGCTAATGACGGGCACTGCGGACTGACATTTTAATACAAACCTCATACATATGAATTCTGACACATAATCCATATTAAACGTGCTTCCCTCAAATAAATATTTGTGATTCTTTCTTTAAAGGTGGCCTTATATATTTTGGAACCCTAGCCCTTTTTCATGGCACTTTCCAACTGTATGCACTGATTTCTTTGTTGATGTTTTGGGAATGTTGTGTTTCTCTCAAATGCCAACCCTGTCATGTCAACAGAGGTTTACATCCTGTGGTTCTGGCATCTGATTGGAGCAGAGGTTTACATCCTGTGGTGCTGGCATCTGATTGGAGCAGAGGTTTACATCCTGTGGTTCTGGCATCTGATTGGAGCAGAGGTTTACATCCTGTGGTGCTGGCGTCTGATTGGAGCAGAGGTTTACATCCTGTGGTTCTGATGTCTGATTGGCACATGCGCAGAAATTCTATTGGTGAACAACTTAAATCTTGAATCCAAACAACTCAGTTGGGTATAAATGGATTTTAGAAGAAACGTTCCTGTTCTTTTCATTTTCCGTCTTGCTGTGGTGAGGCACACTCTCTAGCACTGTCTTCTAATATGCTGTAGTATGTAATCAATGGTTTAACAATGTGATGTAAATCTATTTGCCTGTACAATTACATTCTCAAACCCATTCAAGATGTCCGCTCTTTAGTTATGCCGTTCGCTCCCATGTTCTAATGCATTTCTTAATCCATGGAGTCAGATACATTATTATTGACTTTGTTCATTACTTACATATTAACTTACATTACTTACACAGTCATGAAATTAAATATGCATCCCTTACAGTATACAACACAGTGGAGACTAGCATGCTTATCTAGTAGGCCAAGAGCTAATAGGCCTTAGGCTATGGACCAATAATGTAGCAACATTAGCACTACGGTTAGCAGGTGAGCATACTATAGCTAACAATGCTAATAGATAAACATTGGCATTGTTGGTAGAGGCCTGGGACGTAACCGGGTGGTGATGACATTACCGGGGAGGATTACCGTGACTTGCTGCTAGCCGTCATAGCATATAGAAAGTAAACCTAGAGGAGACTATTCAAAATGGCCTGGACACGGTAATGTACCTGGAGGTTACAACGCAATACGAGATTTCCAAAACAACTTTCAGGTTGATTGAGACAAGTACGAGCATGTGGTCACGTTGTAAACAACTCCTAAACTACTGAGGGGTCGTGGGTGTGGGGAGAGGTCCGGTCGGCCCGGTCGGTCCGCTGGTCTGGACTCCACGGGGTTCCCTCAGCTCAAACTCGACCACTGGAAACAACTAAAGGGTTCAATGGCAGCCCGAGGTCGCCGAGGCAGAACAGAGGCGTCCGATCAAAAGCCTGCATTCCTTCACAGCTGGCGTGTGTCGGGGCCCAGGACCCGCTGTCTCCTCTAATGGAGCTAACGTTCCCCATGCCACCGCCTCCACCCCCACCTAACACCACACCTCCACCGCACATGCGCGGCACTCTACATATGTGGGGCAGGGGTGTGGCCGCGGGAGGGAGCGCGCTATACTGCGGACAACCGCAGACGAAGGGCAGGAGAGCCGAGGGAGAAAGCGCACGTCATTAGCTAGAACGAGACTGTTGTCTGGCTTTGATTTTAGAACACACACACCAGACACGCATAGCTGGACAGATGTGCATAAACACACACACACACACACACAGGTGGACCGATGTGCGCGCACACACACACACACACACACACACACACACACACACACACACAGAATCACACATGCATCTTTTTAACAATATACATTCCGACAACCAAATTAATTACGCTGGATTTTGTATCAAGGTTGAAAAAAGAAAAGAAAACATGTCCCGTGTTACTTCTCAATATAATATTATAATAAGCAGACAAGGAGGAGAGAAAAAGTGAACACAACACAGAGGAGGAGCACACAGAAGAGGAAAATAATGACTAGACTCGATAATTAGAGAAAAACAGGGAGCAGACACAGAAAGGAAATAGACAGATTAAAAGGGGTTTTGACAGATAAAAGAGAGTGGAGAGACAGACAGACGACGACCGGCGGTGAGAGAGAAAGGAGGCTAAGAGAGGGAGAGAGAGAGAGAGTGTGAGAGAGAGAGAAGATGAAAGATTAAGTGGCATGGTGGAATGTTAAGTGTAGCTTAAGCGTGTGTACTGAGTTTGGGATTTATGGCTAGCACACGCTGAGGGCAAAATAGTTTGCAAATTATTAAACGACTTCAATTAAAGTAATAAAAGAGAGGAGCGGGGGGAACCACCCCCACCCCCCAACACTGATTTATCTGCTCTCCTTACGGTCCCTCCATCATCTCTGCCTTCCTCTGTCACAGAACACTCTTCATCCCTCGCTCTTTAATAGACTTTTACCTTGATTGCCAACACAAACTTTTATCCTCCGTACAGCCAGAGTGGCCAGTGGAAATTGGATGCTTTGTGCTTTACTCTGTTTTACTGCGGCATTGTATGGAAGTTCTAAAATGTCATTTTACTTTCACAAATGTATTGCATGTGCTTAAACATATTTTATAACGGCGAAAGTTGCGGTAAAAAGATGCTAAAAGTATTGCATTTTCAAGAGGAGGTCCAATATGCTGATTGGATCTCCGACGCGACAGAGGGCGAGGGAGGAAAAAAAGAGATCAAAACCTTTTCTCCAGCGAGACATCTGTATCCTTCAATTTAAAAGTGTAATGAAAGCAGATCCCTTCATGAATACTCCCCAAGGGACGAGCACAGCCATGTTTTTAGACCAGGGGATTTGTTCTGCGACACCAGATCCCAGCGCAGAGGCACTCCTCTGCACAGCCCTTTTAAGCCAGGAACACGACAGTTGCATATCAACATGTAATTTGAGGCCACCGTTTGGACAATAATTGTATTAATTTCCATTCTCCTCCGGCGCCCGGCCGGCCTTTGGCCAGGGCCGATGTCTTCAGGTGTGTTTGTGTGTGTGATTAGTTTGGGATCGTAATGCAGAGGTGGGACATTGCAGAGTTTACGGCCCACTTTAGTGCCACCGCTTGGAGGTTACGAGGAGAGGTTACCAGGGTGTCCACGGGCCACAGGTCCCTGCATACTTGATTCTAATCACCATGGACGTCGGTAAAACCTCAGTGTTTTCTTTTCTTCTCCTTTCTCTTTTTTGAAAGGACGTTACGACCCCGAGAGGGGTGATGAATTACAGCCAGGGCAGAGTGGTGCAGAGGATTCCCTGGAAAAAAGATGGAGGACAGGATAACATAGAGGTTACTGGAGACACACGTGAATGTATCTAAGGAACGAAAGCAAGAGGAAGGCTTTGACTTGACAGTGTACCATACATTAATATATGGTACACTGGGAAAATATGTTTTTTCTCAATAAATCACAGGGAGCTTAAGAGCAGACAAACCTCATTGTTATGGCTCACAGTTCACCCTCTGTTAGTCTGAACCATCACAATGAGGAGTCACCATGTATTGTGTGTGTGTGTGTTTGTCAGAGAGGGTCAGAGAAAGGATTGATTTAATACTAGGTTTGTCCTGGTTTTTCCCCAACCTGTTAGTTTTCCCAACCTGCTAAGCCAAACACCCAGATTTTAATGAGACAAACGGAACCGGTGTGCTGACCTTCAGCAGACAGACTGGCTATTGACAGAACGCCGCAAAATGAACGCTACACACTGCCGACTGAACACTACTCACTGCAGACTGAACACTACGCCCTGCAGACTAAACAGTACACACTGCAGACTGAACAATACACACTGCAGACTGAACAGTACACACTGCAGACTGAACACTACGCACTGCAGACTGAACACTACGCCCTGCAGACTGAACACTACGCCCTGCAGACTGAACAATACACACTGCAGACTGAACACTACGCACTGCAGACTGAACACTACGCACTGCAGACTGAACACTACAAACTGCAGACTGAACACTACGCACTGCAGACTGAACACTACGCACTGCGGACTACTGAATACTTCACACTACTGAACACTACACACCACAGACTACTGAACACTACACAATGCTGAACACTACACAACGGAGACTACTGAACACTACACACTACTGAACACTACACAACGGAGACTACTGAACACTACACACTACTGAACACTACACACTACTGAACACTACACAACGGAGACCCACGCGGCAGAATCCTCTGCCTCGTATGTGGAGTGCCACACATGGCTCTGTCCATCGCTGCCGCCTCCTGATTGTTTCCTGTTGGCATAGTGGAGTCAGGAGCGGCATCTGCCAACGTTAGATCCTGGGTTTGCTAGCGAGACACTGGGCCTCGGGGCTGGGGATCAAAGCAGATATGGCTATATAATGCCACAAAGGCTAATTGGGAATGTCAGAGCACTGTCTGGATCACAGCTGGGATCTAACAAATAGGACCTAACTTACAGATAACCATCAGATAACCACAGTATAATGGACTGGAGGGGGCCCATATCAAATGGGATTAAATAGCTTCAAAGGAAATTCAATTGTATCACATCGCCAGGAAATGGCATGCACAACAAAAGTGTTGCGCGTGATAGCCGATCTCTTGTTGCTCCCGATACTATTCACACTTTGTAATATTTTCCGTGTACGGTATGTCGCGGATTAAGGATGTTCTCCTGGTGTCACAAGGAGATGAATACGCTCAAGATAGCCTCAAGATAAATGGATGAATAAAGCAGACAGTGAATTTGTAGCACGTGACTGAATGTTTAATATATACAGAAATATCACGCTCAACTGCAAAATGTTCTTCAAACAGTCTCATTCCTGTCTTAACACGCCTGGGTCTCTGTAAAAAAAAACATTTAACTTTCTGCTTTCCAGTACACAGTTGAGTGTTCCACTTTGAAAAGACTGATAATCGATCATCTGGTGACAGAGTTCAGATATGCCTTTTGTCTGAACGCTCTCCCAAGGAAATGACATCATAACATCCTTTGTGTCATTATGGACTCATGGCACAAATATCCCACTTGCCAAATGCAGGATAATTTATTAGTTTACAAAAAACTCTTTCCCTGTGTGTCAATGGGTAACATATTATTCTGACCTACACATTTGCACCTGTTAATTCTAAAGGAAGGAACCAGGCCCTGTCTAGCCTTGTTCCACAGCGGTGTCAGAACTCAGTACTGATCTGGGGCCTAATCATAAGGAAATAAACTAACAGGGAGTTCAGAGCATTTGTCAAGTGCATTCATTTTGTTAGAGCATTTGTCAAGTGCATTCATTTTGTCTTCAGTGTGTACGCGGGCAAATGTTTGAGACGAGTACCGAAGGACCGCAGTGGCCTGAAGTGACACACATCTCAGTCAGGAACGCATCTGAAACAAGCCCGGACGTGTCTGTTTGCATGCAGAGTGACATTTCTGCACAGCTGTCACCGACCATGAAGACGTGTTCCTTCCCTGTTACTCCCAGGAAGTGCCTGGGTTCAATAAGAGGAGTAAAGGTTATGGGTGACACAGAGAAGCGCGGCCAGACAGAAGTGCGTCATGTTGATGGGAGAGTGGGATCAGGAAGTACTGGGGGTTTTACATTGCAGCGGGCCTCTGCTGGCCCTCGCCGTCAGGTGGTTGACTAAAGCTCTGAGCAAATACATCCAGCTCAACCACAAAGATAAACGATTCTTCTCTTATCTTGTCCTCCCCCTCCCCTCTCTACGACTAACCTCTTCACCCCCCTCCTGTTCATACCCTGCTCTCCTCCTCACCCCTCCCTCTCTTCTTATCGCTCTTTTCTTCTTCTCCTCACCTTTTTCTTCACCTGTTTTCCTGCATGTCTTCAATTTCCCCTCCTCTCCTTATCCCTCTCTCTCTCATCCATCCACTGCGCCGACCACTCCTCTGGAGCTAATATTAGCATGGCCCTGTGGGGACAGAGGGCGTGCCTGAGGTGAGAAATGCGCTAACAGCGCAAACATACACACACCCTTTGATATGGTCCTATCAGGTGGGAATGAGTCAGTCTGTCAAACAAAAGATAGGTGTTAACTGGGAAAACTATTCCTGTTTACCCGTTCTCTGCCGTTCCCTTTGTCTTTCTGTCCACTTCCTCTGTTCCTCAAGACCTCGGTTGAAACCATGACATCATTTTTGTTCGACCATTTCTGAGATATGCTTTAAAGTGCAGAACAAGAACTATTTTGAAAAAAAATAGGGCTCCTGTCACTTGGAATCAATCTAAATAAAAGCGTTTTTGGAAGTTATAATTCGGCACTGCTCTCTGTTTTCAAAAATTGAACAAGCGTGTGTATGGGTTTATTTCGCTTAATGCCAAGCCAGTAGTCTTTTAGGGGGAAGGCTGACTCAGCCAACTGCTTTCACCGCTATGTTTTTATTAACATTTTAAAACAGACTATCTGGAATTAGCTGTTTCCCCACAGAGACACTTTTGGATGAAACTGGCTGATAAATGGTCTATATTATAATATATTATTATTACACCATCCTTTGTATTTACTATCACAAGCAGCTATTTAAATATTTAACATGGTTTGGCACTAACTGACTCAAACAATAAGTTGTACAATAATGAGTAAAAATTCTAGCTCCAGCATTTCTCCGGAATGACATTGATTTGATTGGATTGACTTTGGATTCGGTAGGACGTTTTAATCAAGGGTTCACACACACACACCACAATTCTATGTCTCTGGATTAGATTATTTCTTTTGTGAAAAATGTAAAAGCCAGATTTAATCAAATGCTTCTCTCATCCATGACTAATTCCTCTGACACTTTTTGGCATCTCTTCGAACTCATCAGATGAGAAACTGTTCTAACACACACATCTCTCTGTTAATTTCGTCTCTTTTATCTCCATCATCTGGCGTGGATTCATTCAGGCCAACCATGGCGATGTTTGCAATGGCTTTATTAACCAAATGAATCTGAATTCACACACTTCTAACGGTGAAATGAAAAGAAACAGCAACCTGTAAATATATTAACTGAAATGTGTGTATTGGACACACCTTCAATGCAGGTTTGATTAAATAAGCAGAAGGCTACATATCAGAATCAAACATATTGAAGACTTGATATTACTATTTTTGTCTGGCTATATTTTTACTTATACATCCTTCTTAGCTGTCGGGTGACATGTCACAAGGATTTCATTGTGCAGGCAAGTGTGGTGTCATTCACTGCATTCACTGCATTTAACAAATAAGCCTTGAAACTTGAACCTTGATGACATAATGTGTCTGTCACCTTTCTATTTCTCCACCAACAGTCATTGTACCATTGTGGTTAATGTCTATCTGTTCATAGTTCCACCTATTGGTTTATTTTTGAAGGCTGAAACATTATGAAGATTTTGCTGTATAATTAACAGGGAAAATATAAAAAGGGAAAAAAATACTACTCTCAGAAGTATCAGACAATCTAACAATGATTTACACATTATTTAGTGATGAAGTTCTTATGTGTTCAAAGGTGATCCGAGCTCACAATTTGTTTTACATCTTACAGTGAAAATTGTAAATAATTCGGTAACCAGCATTTTCTTTCCATCACCAAATAAGATGCCTGTAGCAGTCGATTCAACTTGTTGCAGTGCCTTTATCTCCCATACCTCCAGAACTGACAGCTGGAATGCAAATATTTCTCTGGTCCTCTTGACAAACAGTAAAATACTAGGCATGTTTTGTTTTGTTTTTCAGAGCAGATACGTGTTCGAGTTGATGTCTCATAGACTCCATGCTCTTTCCCTCTGAGAAACCAGCTTTGAGAAACCAGCTATAAGAAACCAGCTTTGAGAAACCAGCTGTGTCTGTCAGATAAAACACATTGAGCCACAAATGGGCAGGTTGGTACATGAAGTGTCTGGTTAGGTTGAATCAATAGATACCATAGTTACCCAGACAACGGTGCTAGGTTCTGCAACTGTCTCTCTCTCTCACACTCTCTCTCTGCTTTCAGCTTCCTGCTCTTCAGAGATGGTTTCAAAAACCACTGAGGTTAAACAATCAGCCTGGGGTTTCCTCGATAGCTCCACTCTGATCTCTGATCTGAAGATGCGATAAAGAATATAGATATGGCTTTGTCAGGGGATGTCTACTCTCTAATGGTAGTCCACACACACACACACACACACACACGCACACACACAGACCGGGAACTAGTGAAAGATTTCTGATAAGAGCTTGGAGTAGTAAAAAACTAGAGAGTGAAAGAGAGCTTCTTCTGGGGCGGGAATCAAAGTGATAATCTGCTGTGCATAGTGACAGTTCAGGTGAAATGAGTTATGCTGATACTCTCAGATCTTTTAAAGTGCGGGATATATATCAACCCCCGACTGGAAGGATTTACAATGTCAATCCGATTGGATAGGAAATCAAAGCCCTGGGAATGCCAGATGTGTGAAGGATCGCTGAAGCTAAGGTGAACCTACAGGCGTCTTAGGCAGGACGTTGTTTCCTTTTTATTTTTGAGTTTTCCCCCATTTTTGATCTTCAGAAAAGACTGTGATTCTTTGATTTCCCTCTGTAGGCTTGTCCTAGACATTTAGAAGAAGTCGTCGCACGTGTGCATCTTTGGCAGCGTGGGCCGCCAGTCTTTTCCTTGTTTCGTTCTGAAGCCTTGAACGTCCCTGCAGAAAATGAGAACTTGTACTTGGGAAGGATAGAACAGACAGAGACACTGTTCCAAGGGGTTTCAACATGGACGAACTTCACGAGTTCCCGGCTGTCCGGTTCACACGCCAGCACTTAAATAGCCGTGGTACACCGCATCGCACCACATACACTGTGCCTTCCAGGCCTTTACACAAGATGTACCTACACACACACACACACAAACACACACACACACACACACACACAAAGGTTTTCTTATACTTGTGAACATTGGAAACACACTGGGTAAAGACAAAAATAAGTAAAATATTGAAAAAAGCTTAAATCAAGTAAAAATAGTATGCCCTCAGTTGAGAAAGTGTTGCTTTGCAACAAGACAGAACAATCTGAAATCCATGTTCTCTATACCCTAGCCACCAACTTAACCATTACCTTTACACCGACCTAACCCTAACCTTAACCTCATTGACCAAATATTTATGCCTGAATCCAACATAGCCGGAATGCCTTACCATAAACCCATCCCATAATGCCTGAACCACGACGTATTTCCAATTCTAACTTCAATTCTTAATCCTTAATGTACATTTACCGTAAACCCAACCCCTAAGAACAACATCTGGTAGGGACTCACCAGAAAGGACAGCTGGTCCTCACTTGTACACAGTGGATCTCATACGAAACCACTCTCAAATTATAATACACCTAATTCCATGATTCATCTCCAGGGGTCAGCAGCACTGGTATCTTGATTCTTATTTGTGGCTGGATGACAGCTTGTTTAGAGCACTGGCCCCCCTTATCAGCAGCCATGCTTTGAGGTTGGACAAAGAGGCAAGATACATTCAATGAGCTGCAATCAGCAGTGGGTTTGTGTTGTTATGTGTATGTCTTCTGTGAAACTTGCACCGAATATAATACCCCCTTGCATTGATATTCCGTATCCAGAGCCAGAGCAAACCCAGGGAAATACAGCAGGCTCGCCCAAGCTCTGAGAAAACAATCAGGGTTTTCATTGAGCCTGTCCTGAATATCGCTTTGTTTAGACAGGCATGCCGATTCTCATATTTTCTTTGCCCACTAATTGGTCTTTTGACCAATCACGTCAGTTCTTTTCATTTTAGAGCTTTTTCTGAGGCGATCCGATTGGTCAAAAGACCAATTAGTGGAGAGAAAAAATCTCAATTGTGCTGCCCGGGCAAACACCCCCTATTACATCTTAGGCAACCGATACGCTATGTTAGCCGGTACCATGTTGAATGGAAACCATACCCAGGACAATTTACCACCTCCCTGTATGCCCGCTCCTCCTTGCCAAATGCCCGGCCCATCCTTTGACAGTTGTATTGTGTGGTAGCAGAGTCTGGTGGGTTGAATCCAACCAAACCAGAGACAATCCCCCAAACAGGCAGCTCCCTGGTCCCCTCGTCACCACTTCCTCTACCACCACAAGGTCTGTGCTCGGTAAACAGTGGTGGTCAGACATCAGCCACTGCTACAAGCCAAGCCAGATGGTTTAGGACTGCCCCCCCTCCTGCCTTGTCCTTGTCTGGAATATCTGGGGGGGGGCACAGGGGATGAGAAAGCAACACACTTGGGTTAACCAGAAGTTCAAAACCGGTCAGATTTCTGTGTTCAGTCAGCTTAGATATACGTAAACATAGATCAGGAACCTGAGGCCCCCCTACTGAGGGTGGAAGGAGGTCTCCCTCCCCCATTGTCCACATGTTTTCCTCTCTCTTCCTCTTTCTCTCACTCTTTTTCTCTCTGTTAATTTCTGTATCTCACACTTCCCTCAGTATCTGTCTGTGCATCCCTCGCTTTTCCCATATTTTTCTCTCACCCCATCCTCGCTCCTTCACTCACTGTTTCTTGCTCTCTCTTTTTCTTGCTCTCTCTTTAAGCCTTAAAGGAGGGCGGACGGCTCATTTGCATTTTTCATCTAGTGTTTCAAATTATCCCGGAGCAAACTGCTGTCGACGTGAACCTTACAACCTAGTCATTTTCCCCCTTGTCTTAAAACAAACATTTGATTGTTGTAGCTGGAGGAGGAGTTTCTGAAAGCCTGTATTCCGCCTGTTGTTTTTGTTTACACAGGTCACGGCGGTAATGGGAATTCTTTTCCCAGATGTCTAAGTTAAAAGATACCAACGGAATCAAAGAACAAAATGGATCTCTCCCGGAACCAGGGATGGACAGATACGGCGAAAGTAAGTCGAGGATGGTGGGAGATGTTTCAGTACACCAGGGACAATGTGGTTTTGGTGAATGACACGCATACACACAGATTGATAATGCTACAAATGCATTGACAATACATGGGGAGTGTTGAGGACAGATCCAAGTGCCCTTGACTATCACTCAACCAGCGTGACTAAGCGGACCAATGCTTAGGCCTTGCCGGGGGGAGGGGCTGTGTGGGGGGAGGGGGGGTGTGAGGGGAGGGGGGGCTGCTTGTGATTCCTGTCCCCGTACCCCCTCTTCAGCCGCCTCTTTCTCTGGGGTCCATCCCTGAGGGAATTCTAATGGACATCGATCCGTTCTGAGACGGAACATTTCAATCACGGCGACCGCATCCTCCCGGCCTCAGAAAGGTTCTTACAATCAATGCACAATAACCGTAATAGCAACGGCACAAAGCTTATAGGAGAAATGAACAATCGTCCAGATTTTAATGAAGGCTTACAGGGGACCACTCAGCGATGATATCAATCTCCCTTGTGATTCATTCTGGTCCGGTGGCGCAGGTTAATTTTTCGGGCCTTTCTAACCTTTGTGGAAAGTTATGGTTTGTTTGCGGAAACAGGATTTTCTTTTTCTTGTGCCTTTGAAAGAAGCAAAGGGAGTTAATTAAAATGTGAGTCACCTTGCTGAATTTCCTTCGCGCTGTTTTAGATGCACACCCACGGCGACAGGTGTATGTGGGGGGGGGGGCGTGGAGGAAGGGAAGTGTGGAATAAGAAATTGCAGGATAGGGGGTGTGTTGGGGGTTTCGGGGTGACGAGCGCAACACTATTTCTGGGTGCGATACTCATGCTGCTTATGGGTGCTGCAAATTGGTTTTAGCACTCAATTTCTCACCTTAATTAACAATGGGGAAAACTCCACTTCCACGTTGAACTTCTACACAGGAGATTACCAAAAGGGGCCTGGCTTCCCTATACTCAACACGCCCTTAGAAAAACGACATTAACTTTGGGTTTTTAACAAGGCACTAAGGAGTGAGGTTCCGACCCAGAATGAGATGTCGGTTACACTGAACCCCTGGTTCTGGTTGTGCTATTTGCAAGGCGGTCGAGCCACCTCGTCTGTCCCCAGCTGCCTAGAGCGGGTAACCAGTAGCGCTCCACATGCAGTCTAAACAAGCCATTAGCATGTCAGCTAGCAGGTCGGTCATAGGTGGCCTAGGTTTAGCCTAGCCTAGCGCTGAATATAATAAATCATCCATCTCTTATCTGCTCGTGATTTATAGCCGCTTGATGGGTTCTCTTTGTATGCTTGATCGTTATTTCACAGTTATTTTTTTCACGTGTGCCAGAGATAAATATCTGGGGTGTGTGGCTATGAGAGATTTTCCTTGAATATTATTTTCATTTCGTTAGAGGTCAACCTTGGACAAATACTGTATGAAGTCATTTGTTTAGCTTGTAATGTGTGGTGTGATTCAATCAATCAACAATATATAAGATGGTGGACAAGATGTTCTTTATTTAAATTGCGCATACATACATAAATCCCTTTAACCTCTGAATCATTTTGGGCGGGGGGGTGTCAGTAGGTAACCTGATATGACAATTTGCGGGAAAAAAGTACATTTTCCTTGTATGGTCTTGATGGGTTCTTAATGCTTTGCTGCACAGTGAACATTTCTGCAGAGCTGCGTTGGTGACATTCACTCTCCTAAAGTCTTTATCTTAGTGCTTGGATTTAATAGCTTCCATAAGGAAATGTTGAGATCACCATTATTGATAGAGTCATTAAGGAGATCACATCATGGTCATCCCACTGGATCAAGAGCCAATATCCCCTACAGCATAATCAGCACTCTTGATCACGGCTCAAACATCTCGGTCACACCAAGGATTTTCAAGAAAAGCCTATTTCCTGTTCAGAGTTGAGAAATGACAGGGCTACACGTCAAAGAGAAAACATTCAATTACCTCCAAGCTGGTTTAGCCAAGTGATTGCCCTGTTGATGAGGGAAATGGAGATGGAGGCAAGCGGAGGAATTGGAAATGACGTTCTGAAGACATTCTGTATTTTGCGTGAAATTTTGACAAGGCAAGCTGACATTTCCTCTTTTGCGGTGACTGCTCCAGAGGGCCGGCCAAATTGCTCCTCATTTGGTAGGACCCAGTGTGGAAATGTGATGAGGGAAAATTACACATCACATCTGCCCTCGTCGGCAGCCAAATGTGCCGTGCAGCATAACTCATAGAATGTACTCCATACAGGTATGTATTTTTGTGTGTGTAAATGAAGGCGGTTGTGTGCATCTTTGGCGCGTGTGTGTGCGTGCGTGTGTGTGTCCAGGCCATGTGCGTCCTTGGTGTTTGTGTGTGCGTGTCCCAGGCGTGTGCG
Source organism: Esox niger (assembly GCA_016801105.1). Lineage (NCBI taxonomy): Eukaryota > Metazoa > Chordata > Actinopteri > Esociformes > Esocidae > Esox > Esox niger. The sequence continues at coordinate 16,664 of JACXGJ010003766.1, read as the reverse complement.
TGTTTCCTGGGCGGCTGTCAGAGGAGTGATCAGAGGAAGCACGTTGGAATGGCTCCTGGACTGCATTGAGGGTAGAGGAAACATTCCGTGTTTCCATTCCATTCCATTGGAGCTAATCATCCTGTTCAGTCTTGTCTTGTTTCCAAAGTAAAAAAAAGAAAACTGAGTGATTAAACTCTTTGAACTTTGACCTTGAGCTTTATTCATGGAAGGGGCAGATGCAAGGCAGGTTTCAGAGCCAGATTGACAGCTAGACATGTCTGGGACTGGACCTGAAAGTTGTGGTTGGTTAATGGAGCTGAGATCTGGGGATAGAGGCGTGTGGGTTTTGGGACTTGGCAAAGGTCACTCTGACATTACAGATTCAGCAAAGGGTCTCTCTGTAGGCACTCAGCTTACCCTTAATCGAGACGTGAACTCACACACACAACACACACACACTCACACACAGTCCAGTTTTCAGAAAACACGTGTGAAACTCGAATATAATCCTCTGACGAGGTAACAGCATATCCCTCACATCATCACACACACAGCCAGACTCCATGTCTCCAAGTTTTCACCTCTGCCACTCTGTAAGGAGCTCTGATTCACAGACAGGACTGTCTCCATGCTTTCAGCTGTACTGCTCTGTAAGGAGCTTTGATTCACCCAAAGGACTTTCTGCAGTCATGAGTTAACATATGACAGGGCAGTCAAACATTCATCTGGCTGACGAGGCAGCGCTAGATTTTAATGGAACATGTAGACCCGTAATGCCATTGACCCCCTGTAGGAGGTGTGCTTTCCTTATCCAGGACACTGTGCGGTATGGACATGCTTGTGAACCTAGACTCGGATGTAACTCCACATGAAATGTGTGATTTTTGCTTGGTGCAAACCAGTAGGATTGAGGTGTCATGGAAAGAGGTCAAATGTCACAATTTCAGAGCTCCTAAACACCCCTGTCTCCTACAGTGCTACTTTGTTTGCAATGTCCTTTTTATAGCTTTGCTGTTTCATTCGGAGTGGAAATGACATGGAGAAAAAAATTCTGAGATGATAAAATAGAAGGAACGCTTATAGCCCTGCTGAGCTCAGTAAGTGAAGAGAGAACACTGCTGACCTCATTTAAACAAAATGGCCCCTGTTTTTCCCAGAGGCCATCTGCTGCTCTCTATGGCGACTGCTCACCGTACACTCAGGGCTTTTCTCAATTTCATACCCCTTCTCCCTGCTCTACACCCATCCTCAGAATCCGTTGGCGGGGAACGGCACAAGGGAGGGATTCCTAGCTTTCTTATGCAATGGGATGTAAGGAGGAGAATGCAGGGAGTATTCATTGGAGAAAAGGCCCCAGCCTTTCTCTGTGTCTGTAAAGGAGCGGCTAAAAACAGCCTCACGGAGCCCTGCGGCCCCCACCACCACAGACCCAGTACTAACGTGGCGAGGACGGAGGGTTCTGGAAGGCCAGAACACCGTGGCGACCATCACGCTCGAATGCCACTTCCGAAATGCTAGAATACCACTGGGAAAATACAGTAAGTTAACCGGAGAAAAAAACAGAGTGCTGAGCTGAAAAAGATGCAACACGAGTCCTTTGGACTGTTCACAGGTTCCCAGGAAACAGCAGGAACAGGCGTCACGACCACGGAACAGCATCATGGGGATGTTTAGAGGAATTCAGGAAATCAGCTGGTACCAACATCCAACTGGAAATTAACTCATTAATATATATAGAAGCACAAATTCCAACAATTTCTACAATTTATTCTGCCTCAAAAGATTTGCCACTAGTTGTACAGTTGACAATGTCTGGTCCCCAAAACATATGTTCCCCATGTTTGCAAAACCGCTCGCTTTCAACATTGGCCAACTGAAGTATGATGGTGGTTTTACTGACTTAGAGATTATGCACATATAAACAAAATATTACACATCCTGCTTAAAATGAGTAAAGAGTCTCTCATTTGCAAAATACCCTGAGTGCATCTTTAAGTAAATATTTGTTTTCATGATTTGTTTACGATTCAGCCCATGTATACACTGTGCCTGTGTTGTCCAACTATTAGCGACGGTACATGTATTTGATGCAGTGCGTCGTTTCTGTTTTATCACATCCAAATAATGAAAAAGCTTCAGTTAGACCAGCCCTCCCCTTCTAGATCTACCCTCCTCTCTTAATCTCTCCCTGTCTCTTCTCAATCGTGGTTCCTGAACAGACAGACGGTGGAACTGTGGAGGTCAAAGGGCTAGTGGGTTGTGCCAGCCCCTGGTCCTTGTCTACCTCCGCTTACCACAGGTTGGCACCATGCCCAGTCCAACATGATATCAGAGAACAACGTCTTCCTAAGACAATACTACGCTTGGCGCGAAGGCATGGTGACAAAGACAAGGTGGGGGGGGGTGTACAGAGAGGAAAGACTGATGAACAGGGAGGGAAAGAGGAGGGACAATGACAAGAAGAAGGTGGGGGAGATTGCAGATGGTAAGAGAGGAGGATGGGGATAGAGGTGTAGAGAGAAAGACTGAGGTAAGGAAAAGAGGTGAAGCTCAGAAGAGAAAGAGACGACTGTCGGTCAGTCTCTCTGCTCTCTGCCTTTGTATTTTGTTTACTCGTATCTTTGAAATGTTTCTGTAAGTGTTAGCCCATGAGAAATATTTTCCCTTCACCACTGATTTGTACCTAGGAATAAATTGTATTACAATGTCAATAAAATGGATCATTGAGTGCATTCATTTGTAATTTTCAAACACCTGTAGGTGTAATATTTCACATTGAAAATCATGTTGGTCTTTAATAATGTTTGAAGAACCACATCAAGCATTTCCCTGGGAAGAAATAATGTGATGATTATCCTTCCACCGTTAAATACAAAGAACTGAGAAAAACATCTTTTCACGTTGAATAAGACGTACTGACACAAATGTCAGCAATTAGTAGCAACTCTAACCTGTTTCTCACTGAATGTAGGGTGCTAACAAAAATGTAATTGTAAATTTATATATTTTACAGAATTGAATGAAATGTACTGATGTCGAAAAATGCAATCCATGTGACATGTTCCCATGAACAAATCTTACCCTCAGATTATTTTCTACTGATAAACGTCCATGGTGAACGTTTTCAGGGTGACGACAGGCTGCCCGGCCCCACGGCCCCTGGCCAGCCATCCACGGGGTGAGAGGACTGGACGTTGAGGAGGTGGCAGGAGACTGGCCAAGGATGGAGCCAGCCAGGCAGCTAGGATCAGTTGCGCTGACCTCCCAGACGGCAGGAGTGACTGGGGCACAGTTCTCCGTGGTGGAAGGGCATTAGATCGTCCCCAGGTCAGCCGTCCACACGGAGTACTGTAGCCACAGCCATATTCTACTCCAGTACCACCATTAACGCAAGGATAAGCAAAAATAATATACAGATTTCTTGTGAATGTAAAACATGTTCCAATGAAGACTAACCCTTAATGACTGACCCGGTTGCACTTATAGTGCACAGATCCGTTCCTAAAGCTTGTCACATTTAAGGTTGATAGATGGGGAAAAAAAACACTGAGTCCTGCTGATTTCACCCTTTCAGCCTTAGGGCCACTCTCTTACTGACCTCTGACCTCTTAGTGGAACAAAGATGTCATCTCAGTAAGGGCAGGTGATGGAACGGTCACACTACACACACACACCCACACACACTATCGCCCTAGGGGCCCACGGAGGCGAGTGGAGTTAATGAAATTAAGAGCATCTGCCCCTGAGTGAGCTTGAACTTTGACCTGCCAAATAACCAGGAAGAGAAGTGACCCTGCAGACATTCAGACCTCTGCCAGCCCCCCCGTCACTTGATTCAGACCTCCTCATAATAAACAGCTCTGGGCCAGATTCTCACAACCGGATAGTAGCTGTGACCTTGAATACAAGCCAAATCCATCTTTGTTATTTTCTTGTACATGTCATTGGAATAAGTGGGCCACCAAACTGGAGACAGTGTGACAGAATCGGACAACAAGGACAAGTTGTTTTGCTGGTCAAGGTCAAAGTGTAATGACGTGCTGATTTCTCCGCGCTGACCACGTGGAAACCCCCCAGATAGCTGCGTCTTGCGATGCGGCGCGTGATTGGGAACATTATCACACGGGCTCACTGGTGGGAGTCTTGCAGATGTGCAATAATTGATGTTGCAGTTTGGAAGCCTGAAATGGTTTTGTGCCTCTTGTGTTACATCCAGAAACAAAGCTGTCAAACATCCATCTGTTTACGGCTTTAGTGGAACGGAGAAAGAAGTAGCTTGTTTTTCAAGTGTCATTATTATCTTCGTTAGTACCTCATATTCAAACATTGCTTAATTAACAGCACACTAGAAAGAACTTAGATGAAGCGGTTCAGGACTTACCAGGGAACTGCAGATTGGCGCTGATAAGAAACGAGCAGGGAGGTGAATGAATTACACCTCTAGCCGTCTGCTGCTTGGCACGCAGGTTTCACAGAGGCCTGGGAGATGTGCAGACACTTGAGTGAGAGTCAACGTGCGGAAGGACATTGATGACACCGTAATGCGGGCAAACAGGACCACCTGGTCCCCGTAGCCACACTCAAAGAATTTTCTCTAGAGTTCCCATCGTCATGTATATAGTGGGTTTGCCAATGTATTGGCCTCTGTAACAATACACAGAATCGTTTGAATAAAGAGTTAGGAGAACTCGTTCTAGACATTCAGTTCAATTAGTATTCTGTAATGTCTATTTTGACAAATGTGACCTTAACAGATTTGGCAAACAGGTAATGACATGAGGCAGACTTAAAGGACACAGTGAATGGTAGAAAGGAAAGAAAAGTAAAAAGAATTGTTAAATTCTTCTATTATAACAGACACCTAATGTGTGGACACAAGTCACATTAGTATATTAACATTTAACTATTTTTACTCTATGATATTTAGAAGATTTGCTGATGAGCAAATATTTAAGCTGGTAGCAATTTACCACAGAAATTGCTAGTGGTTGTCAAATGGTTTTTTTAACGAATCAGTTTCCTCAGATTTTTAGGTTGCATCATTGTATTCACACTTTGCCACTACTGTTTCCAATTGGCTTGAAGGGAAGTCTTTGACCATATATGGTCAATCGAGTTTGTGCATTCATGACTGCCATTCATCAATCATTCCCGACCAGGGTGCTTACAACTGTTCCATAAATCACACATTTCTTTGTATAAGCCTTTCCAAATTCCCAATTCTAAGTACCCATTTAGGATAGTTTCAACAGTATTGATGAATGGCCCCCCAGGATTTTGTGACGTCCACATAGACACACTACTGTTCAAAAGTTTGGGGTCACTTAAAAATGCCCTAGTTTCTGAAAGAATGGTAACTTTTTGGTCGATTAATATGAAATAATTAAATCAAAATAATAATCAAATTAATCTCATAATCAAAAAGTAATCTCATAATAATAATAATCAAACTGCTAAGAAATACAGTGTAGACAATGTTAATGTTGTAAATGTAACTTTTGAACCGTAGTGCATTCTGACATGATAAAAATGGCAGATGAGAACACTGAGTCGCACTGGGGAGGGATCGCGTGGGTGTCAAGCAAACGCACATTTTCCAGAGTTGTCTCAGATTTTGGAAACCGCTAAGATACAGAAAAGGCACTTGTAAATGGACTTCTTCATAATGTTGACATTGTAAGTCATAGTTTGTGTCATTGACAGGCATTAGGCAACAACCAGCCTCATTCAGAACACTGATCTGACTAAACCCGATCTGACTAAACCGTACACCGAACACAGAACAGCCGGTCAATGCGAATGTTTAGCCGCGTCAAGAACCAGTCTGTTTCCTGGGTGTGGTCGCTAGCCCACGGAACGCGACGCTTGACTGTGCACAGTACCATATGGGGGCCCTGTTGAAGGAACTCACCGTAAAACCATGCAATTAATTCGGAATTACTCCAGACAATCTGCTGCTAGAGCCGCCTAATGAAAATGCCGCGGATGGGCCCAAGAGCACAGGAGGATGATGGAGGCCTCTGGCTCAGAGCTAGGACACACAAACAAGGAACCGCACGCACGCACGCACGCACAGATGGACGCACACACACACACACGCATGGCTCCGTATGCACGCATGCACGGATGGACATTCACGCACACACACCCAGGCACACAGTCTCTCTTGCACGGTCACACAGTCTGCTTCACACACGCTTCCAGGAAGCGTCTGCATGACTGCCCTAAATTTGCCTGACGTTAGCCTGAAATTGAATCTAATGCAGCCCTCTCTGGAGACACTGAGCAGCCCACTGGTGAAGCAGTTTCGGACTGCATAAATTACCCCCAAATAAATTAGGGATATGGGAAAGGAATGGTAACCAGATACAAATATGTGTTGACTCCTGGCATATCTGCTGTTGATCTACTGCACAGTGTGTGTGTGTGTGTGTGTGTGTGTGTGTGTTTGGCCAGAGGGGTCTGGCAGTGTGGAGCAAAATGGTACAGTAAAAGACCTAAAAAGGATGTCAATGCTTTGTAATATACTCACCTAAGCACAATGTGGTTTTCCAGTAACATTCTCACCTACCTATGATATAAAGTTACTAATATTAGTGTCTGTCATGCAACTTTAGCCAAGGTCTTCTCTAATTTTAAACAGGGAAGCCAGCTATGAAAGCATGTGAACTCATGAGGCTTCTTCTGTCTTGTGCATTATCATTATTTATATAGCACCTCTAGATTGTGCAGGTCAGTAACCCCATTGGAGGTAATTACATAGAAATCCAACTGCCTTTTTTGATTAACAAAATATTGATTTAAATCGACCCAAGGCCTTACACACCGAAAAGGCTAGAAGAGAGATTATGATTTAAAAACAAAAGTTTGATAATTAAAAACGGCAGAATAATTTTTATTTTAACTAAGCTAAAAAACATCTATACCACGTAAAATCATATACAATTTGATTGTATTTTGATCTGGATTGAGCATGTTGTCCCTTAACCTGGTTACAGTGGGACCCCCCTATTTTCTACTAGTATGATGGAATTAGCAGGTAAGAAACATATGTGTTTTTTCTAAACACCAATCTTGCATGACTGATGTGCTTTTGGTTTATTGTCTGGCTAATCTGATGAACCTGGGCCTAATTATGTTCCTGTTTTCCCGACTTGGCAGCTCATTGCACATTGCTTTGTGTCAATCTGTGGGCTCCGTAATCTGAGTACAAACGCAGCCTTTCTAATGATGACAGATGACCATTCAAACGAGAATGCATTTACGATACCAGCTACTTTTGAAATATGAATAAAATGGAATAATATTGCGTTCCTGGCTCCGTGCCCGGCCTACTTGGTTAGCATTTAGCGACTTTAATGTAACCGCAAAGCCTACTTCTGATACATGAAAGGAATCCTCATGTAGTTGAACACACACAGCTATAGTTTCACATTTGTTGTAATGGTTTGATGACTTTGAGAGGGTTCCATAAAACCACCCCATGTACACTTCGACACTGATCACAAACACGGATCACCAAGTGATGAGAGGAGACGGAGAACAGCGAGGCCCCTGGAAGGACCCCCTGGCTGGGAGAAGTATGCTAAACTCTGTCCACAATGTATTTTCTTGGACCTGCTCTGCAATGGGGAAGTTGAATCCATTACTGAGGTATTTGGGGTAGATGGCCATATCTACACCACCTTTCTTTTTTTACATTTACAGCCGTAGGTCATCTTAATAATTGTGATCATCGGACCGTGGGGCAACTTTTCTTGCACTTTCCCCCCTTGGCGGAAGATTGTAAAAATGTCTGAAATTGCTGTTGATCCTCCCTCCCTGAAGAGGCGAGCTTACAAAATGCCTAAAACATTAAATATCATTTGTTTCAGAATACGATTCATGGAACGTGTTGGGGGGGCGGGGTTAAACTAATCGGGATGTAAATACTGGGACTGCCTACAACATTTAAATATGACGCCGAGCATGATTGGACGTCTATTCCACACCACCTGCTCAGACTGTCCTCCTGTACCCGATCCACTCTGGTGTTTCCTTTATCTTGGCCGTTACTCACAGCTCTGATAACACAATCCATCCGAGTTTGTGTTGCTTTTCCCAGATGTCTACAAAGGCAGACGTGGCCTCTGCAGCAAACGGCAGTGGACTGCTACAGTGTAGCCGTCACGAGCACCCAGCCTCTGTATGTGTTAGAACGGCTATCGTACCGTACCGTAATTGTAATCTCATTCCTCATGCACGAATCAGACTGGGCTCGACGCACTCAAACTGGAGCTTGTCTTATTCGCCGGATGTGTCTTTGGTTATTTGAACGCCCGCCAGGCTTACTCTGCCATAGAACAACCTCAATTATTAATTACTTTTTTGGAGGGGAAAGACATAGGAATTGAGTGTTTCTTTTTTTTTAAACAAATGCCTTTTTTCTGAACCACAGGCAATGACATGGCGGAAAAGGGAAATAACTTTGCAGGATTAAGGCAGATATGTTTCCATTTGGAGGAAGATTAAATTAATCTGTCGTTATTGAGTTTCATAATAGCATTCAGCTGAGGAGGTCTCTTTTAAGGCTGCCTAATTATATCAAATGGAGAAAAAAAGTCATCTCATTAAAATTATTGGATTTAATATGACTAAATTGAGTCTAATCTGTTAATATTACCATTTTAGCTAAGCGATATGTTTTGAGACGACAGGAAGGTCAGAGGAAATATGTCTTTATTAAAAAGGTAGTTCAAAGAACACTTGTAATGATAATAGACGATTGAAAAGATGATCTCTTAGATGCTAATGTTTTACACATGTGCCCCTTTGCATGTGTTCTGAAAAGCCGCGCTCCCATTGCACCCAAACACATCCCTGGGAAAGGGCTAACTCCCCGACGTGACAGTCTATCGAGAACACGGGTGCTAAAAGTGACAGAGTGACGGCACCACGTAGGTCCTGTAAGGACCAGAAGCCGTCAACGCTACCGGCGTGCAGAGTTAAGGCCAACGACACCGCTATGAGGTGGGTTTTACTGCTAACATCTGGCCCACACACCTCCATCACTTCTCCCCCTCAGATGCTCCTCCCACCCCCCAGAGCTGAGTGGTGCTAGTCTCCAGCTAGCCAATGTTGGGGTCAAGTTCTCCAGTAGCCTGGGTGACAGCTGGACGAGGAACTTGGAATGGGGGGGGGGTTTGTTGGCCGACGAAATGGTCAGTCGGGTTACAAACACATGCTTGTCGGATATTGAAGACTTTTTAAAAGGACCTGTTAGTACCTGAATCGCTGCAGGAAAGACGTGATGCAGCGCAGTTTCCTGGATGTTGGTATCCCTGGTGTAACCACAGGTTTACCTCAGAAAAAAATCCCTTCATCCCTCAACCAGTATAATGCCAACCTTCAGGGACTCATTCAAATTCTCCAGACAGCCGAAGTGTTCCTGAGGGGTCTCTATTCAGCATATTCATCGTGTGCTGGCACCATTCGAATTTAGAAAATGTAAAGCGCTCAAACTGATAGCCGGCTAGTCGTCGTTTTGACAGTCTGTGAGTTAATGTGACCGTTGGATAAAATAGAGCAACGGCGTAAATACCCCAATGTGCGTCTGATTGAATTGAGCACTTCTATCATCTACATAAAAGCCTTCTTCCCTATCCACCACCTTATCTAGGCTAAATGTGGGTTTAATCCAATGAATCTGTCACAGCAGTGGGGGCCGGCGGTATTTTTACGTTCTGCTGACACGTCCCATTTCCAGCCATGCGAAATAACGAGGAAGGATAACTTAATTTGGTGGACGGAGAGAGCAGTAATGAACCACATTTAAATTGGTAAAGCCTGGGCAGGAGACGAGTATAACCAGACTAGAGCCTTGTCCATTGTCGCTGCAACACATGCTGGGTTGTGTCCTGTGTAGGAGGTGAGAAGCCCACTCTTCAAAACAAGGATAACATTAAAATGTGTTGGCAAATGTCTCTTTTAATGGCGCCATCGTAACAGTTCCGCTTGCTTCTGTTTTCAGCTACAAACAAACGCTGCGTCCATGTCAACCGTTGTGTGTGTAACAGAGCAGCACATACCCACTAGCGCCGTAGCTAACACCGAATGAGACATGAGCAGCTGACGATATGATTGTCCTCAGAGTTTCCGAACAAAACGAACCGTTAGCCTTGGGTGCAGATGAACTGAAAAGCTAATGTTTTAGTGTTGGAAGTGTTTCTTCAATATGCCGAGTGTTTCTGTCGAATTGTTCATCACGGAAGTTACTATATTACTAGGTGGTATGACAACCCATTGCCTTAGTCTGGGAACTAGTGGGATATTAGTTTCACTTAGCATTAAGCGTTGTACTGCCAGTACAACTACAGGTCTCTGAGGCCCAACTCTACCAAATAAATCAAATGATAGTGAGCAGAGAGATAAATAGAGGCTTTATTAATGTTAATTTCCTGCAATTGGTATTCTGCTTTTAATATCTCTGGCATTCTACTATTATTTAGACTGGTATTCTAATATTATTTAGACTGGTATTCTACTAATATATAGACAGGTATTCTGCTCATATATAGACTGGTATTCTACTAATATATAGACAGGTATTCTGCTATTATATAGACTGGTATTCTACTATTATATAGACTGGTATTCTACTATTATATAGACTGGTATTTTGCTATTATTATAACTTGTATTCCACTACTCATATGCTTAATAATAAGTTGTGATCCCAAATGAGTGATGATACAGTAAGCTTGCAAGTAGACCGGGGTTCCGAATGGATTACTTGCGCCTGGAGCTGCACCAGAAAATACTGTTGACTGATACATGAGATCTACACTTACTAACAGGGTGTTAACGACAAAGTGTCCAAAAAGTGAATCTGTCAGTGTTGATGAGGTTGTATTCATAAAAATGTGTTATGCCTTTATCCAGCATGGAACCTGTTTTCTCTTTCTTGATATAGGATCTTGAAATAGCATCTTGAAATTGGATCTTGCAGGATTGCTTTCCTGCCATGCAGAAAATGTGAAGTGGCATAGATGTTTTTAGAAGCCTTCTACAGTTTAATTTTACCTCACAAAAAAATTCAACAACCCCTTCAAATATGTCCAATAATTAAAATGACCGATTCACGCATATGGACTCTGTTTTCCTGCAGGAAGAAACTGGCTTACATTAAGACGTGGCATCTGTAGAGCTTGGATAATTATTTGGCATATTGAAGATTTCTTGAAAACATCAAGCTATCATTCAGAGTGATCTGCAAAGCTACACCACACACTAAATACATTTGCACAAGGCAAACATTTGCAGAAGTCAATCTAAGATTCAACCACACAGGGTTTATGGTCTATAAACAAAAAGCAATTTTCATTTTTTAACCAGTCAAGCATTTTTTTATTTTTTTTGCCGTTGTCATAACATCAATTTCAGCCCAGTGAGAAGATGTGCCCGTTGGTGAGGGTTATTTTCCTTCTCGGTTTTCATCCTCCCTTAAAAAGAAATAATGATTTTCAGACCTTTCTTGTTAATTCGCCCAACAGCTGGACTGCCAGCTGTATGGCCCCACACAAAAAGCCAATCAAAATGAAAATATGAGATGCTCTTTCTCATCTCCTTTCCCTCCCACTCTTCTCTTTTTCCTTCACTCTCTTCTGTCTTTCTTCCTCTCCATTTCTCCCTGCTTGTTTCCTCTCTCATCTCTATTTCTCTCTATAAGGGATTTCTGAAAAGTTCTCTCCAAACAAAACCGATCGTATATTACTTTTTAATCCTTAACCAATATAAGAGGACTTTTGTTTTAATTAATCCTAGCCAGGGTGCTAATCTGAATCACATTTAATTGTGCTGCTCAGACAATGTTTAAGAAACGAGCTGATCTCCATAATTGGGCCCGTTCCTTTGAATTACTTTATCAGGGGAAAGAGGGGCGAATCAGACAAAAATCTGAAAGAATGGTAGCAAGACCTTCAGGCACTATTAAAACACAGCTGTCTTACCAATGAGCCAATTAAATGGAACTGGGGAAAGAAGCTACAATGGAACAGATAACACTGCTTCATCGGAGCCTGAAGAGTTGTGCAGATAAAGTATTTATGTCTAACCTTTCCGAACCTGTGCCATCTGGGTCTAACTGAAAACCTCCTCAAAGTCCTCTCAGTTTGCTTCCTCTCAGGTCGTTGTGAGTGTTTGAACCTAGCCAAGGCTAATTGTTTCATGCCCAACCCTGCTTGGGAGAACAGTGTGTGTGTGTGTGTGTGTGTGTGTGTGTGTGTGAGGGTGTGAGGGTGTGGAACTCCAAATCTCCTGTTGGACAAGGTGCTGACCGGAGGGCAGAATTTCATTATCGGACCCGTGTGATCTGAGGAGAGAGTGTGTGTCTTCAGCTGAGGGCAATTTTCTCAGGTGCGTGCGTGTAGACACACAAACACACGCGCACGCATCCAAGTCCCATTCCCTCATACACCAATCCAACTGGATTCATATCGCTGTAGTGCAAAGTTGCACAGTAACAGACAGTCACACACAAACCAACAGCCGAAACCTCCATGGTTCCTAAATGCTTTGGATTTGTGAGAGCAGTTTGGCCCGTTCACGTGGACTGAGATCTCATAGAAGCAGTGGGCAGCAGATATCTGGGCCCCAATTATTCCTCAGAGAAATCTGGAAACAATTACCAATGAGTCCACCGCCATGCCCTCACAACAACTCAGCAACTACCATCACACCGTCAGACTTAGCGCTTTTACAAACCTACCACACCATTGTCTGAGGATCACATTAAAAACAAAACTCCCACACACTGTTGTAAAACAGAAAACCGTTGGCTAACTATGACAATACCGATGCCGTATTTTAATTTGATCCTCTAGTTTTTTTTAATGGAAACGTCCCGCTGTGAAACAGCAGGATGACAATATTAACACGTCAAAAAGAAATAACGTCACGAAATAACAGCAAGTAACACCCAAACCAATCATGCCACCCGTTGCTGGGGGGAGTATTTTCCTGACCTATGAAATAGAGTCGAATTGAGATACGACATCTGTAGAAGGCCCAGACAGAGCAGAGTTTAATGGGAATGTTTGGATACATAGTGATTCCACTTTACAGTAATGTGCCGGGGCTGAAAGAGTTGACTCATCCCGCTGACCTCACAGGTGTGTGTGATGCACAGACCATCTGTATTGACACCACTAAGTGGCCACTTACACAGACCCACATTAATAATGTTCCCCAACTCAAGCCAAAGTTTCTCAAGCCGCTCTCTCTTTTTCTCTTGCTACACAGACACACACACACACACACACACATAGAGAAGAAGCATGTTTGTTTTTCTATCTTTGTCAAGGCCTGAAACCCCAAAATCCACATTCCCTATCACCTAACCAACACATTTATCCCTAGACTTAACCAACCCAACGCCTAAAATGTTAATGCCTAAATCTAAACTTAACCCAAATTCTAACGCTACGCTTAATTCTAAATCTGGCAGATAAACCCGGAATCCTATCTTTTCTGGTAGGGACCGATATTTTCCAGCTTCGTGGAGACTTTCGGTCACACACACACACACACACACACAACTCATGCCTCTCTTGCTTGCAATGCTTGGACTGAGATCTACAGATGAAGAGGGGAGAAATGTATCTAGAGCCCCAGAACCCAGTAGACTGGCTGTAACTGCTGGCATCTGGAGAAACTGCTGAGTATAGAAGAAAGCTGAGAGAGACTCAGGCACTCTTGGTTTGCTTCCTTTCTCTTTAATGTGTACTTTTTACTTTCTCCCTTTTCCCTCTGTTCCACTGTCTGTTTCTCTTTTCCTCTCTCCCTCTCTCCTTGAACCCCCTTCCTCTCTTATTTTCCCTCCAACCACCTCTTCCTCTCTTCCTTGCTCCCTATCTTCCATCTCACCTTCCTCTCAAAATCTTCTTGCTTTCTCATTTATTTTCTTATTTCAACCAATTTTTTTATCCCACTCAGCACAGAGTCAAATGTCGAAACACTGACCTCCGCTTCTCACATTTCCCCAGCCCGTTCCCCATCTTATAGCACCGCTTTTTCAACCAAGATGTATACGCCGGCAGATACGCACCAGAGGGGAAGGTATTCCCCAGCCGACCAACCACGGCTGAGCTTGCAGGCTCCCGAACTACCACAAGGAGGTGCAAGAAGAGACTGGACAGGCCTGTCTGGCATCTGCCCTTCTGCCCCCGAGCACTGTTGATCTGGGCTACCAGGATTTGAACCTTGGCTCCAATAATGCAGCACGAGGTGGTTTTTCTCTTATTTTCTCACTGTGTTTCTTGTCTCTCTCTCTCTCTGTCTCACACACTTTCTCTGTCTCACACTTTCTCTCTGTCTCACACACTCTTTCTCTGGCTCTTTCTCCATTCTATATGCCACAATCTTTCTTTCTCACTTTTTCTCTGTCTTTCCCTAACTTATTCTCTCTCATTTAATCTTTCCCTTCTGTATTTGTCTCTTTCTCATTCTCTCTCTCCCTTTCACTCCGACTCTCCCTCTGTTTTCAGAAGCCATTATGCCATACCCTCTCTCCGTCTGTTTTCATACCCTCCTCTCACTAATGAATGAAACCTCTTTCATGAAGATAATTACATGTTTTGAGAAATACATTCCAAAATATTTATCTCGCTCGACATGTCTTGCGTTTGCCCCTATGAAAAATATACATTCTGACGTTATGAAACTGAAGCCAGCTGTCTGCTAGCTCTTACCCAAAAAGGCTGGCCTGGGAACTGGCCGGCTGTTTGAATTTCATTCTATACATCCAACCACATAAAGGAACAGTGTGTGGGGTGTGAATGGGCTACGTGTGTGTATTTGTCCGGGAGTGTGTTGGTCTGTGCACGTGAAACCTAGAACTGAATCTTCTGGCCGTGCGTGTTTGGTGTGTACGTAAAAAGAGATTATTTTGAGTTCCGGGTCTAGGGTTACGAAAAGGGACCTGATCATAAGTGTGGAAAGCTTGGGCGAGTTGCCTGGCATCATGGGTGGCTACCAGCTCCGTCTGCGTCCCTGAATTGACGCCCGAGAGGGTGTGAAATAATTTAGAAATTCACTTTCAGATGTGGCACACAGACCTGGTTTTTGGAAAAGAAAAGGTGTCAAGCAGGATACGGCGATTCCTTTATTAGCGGTGACCCCTGACCCCGCCGTTGTAACACCCGGAGACTGTGGCGTATGCTTCATTGTAGAAGGTCATTAGGTCTGGTTAAATTACGCCACATGTCTAACGGGACCTGGCACGCCCCATCACACTCTGTTCAAACCTGGCGTGCAGCGGGCATAGAGATACACACTCAGACTGGGTGTGTGGTGTGTCTGTTATGGTCGCAGACGTTGATAGAGAAAAAGGAACAGAGGCACAAATTATTTTGCAAACACGTCTTCACTGTGCTTGATGTAAATTCAGTCTCGCTGAATTCTGTGCTCTTTTTGCAGCTGTAATGTGTTTTCACTGTATTAGAGGAGCGGCCCATTCATATATCCGCACACAACTCTCTGTTAGCTTCTCAGTACCAGAATTCTCCAGGCCGGATTTAAAGTCGCTGCACACTGTTTCCAGATATCAGAATATGACATATGAACATGGACCCCTCGGATATTGGGTACAGTGTCATGTATTTGCCAATGTGCCTCATGTCATCAAAGCCACGAGCTTTTAGGTATGATGGTGATACCTAATTCATGGTGATACTTTGCATCCTGGTAGTAACTGCTTAGTTTCAAATCCAAACCTTTGGAGTACAGAGAGAAAAGAGGACAGCGTGTATAAAATCCCAATAACAACGGAGGATGTCTGCAGATGTATGAGGTACATAAGAGGTGGAGAAAAAGAGACAAAGAGGTAGAAACGAGGTAAATAAAGACAAACCTAGAGAAAGGTAGAAAAGAGGTGGAGTAAGAAAGAGAAAGTTATATGAATTAAAGAAGAGGGCAAAGGAAGAGGTTTGGTGAGTTACAATGGAGGTAGAAAAATGTTGAGAGTTAGAGAGAAAGGCAGAGTAAGAAACAAAGTTGTATGAAATAGAGTAAAAGATATTGGTAAAGAGAGGTGAGCAGGTAGAGTGAAAGGATGACAGATCCTTCTGCCTTTAAAGGTCTCAGCTGGACTGTTAGCATGTCACCATGCACAAAGCAGGCTCACTGGGCATAGTCGTTATGAAACCTTTCTAGGCCTCACAATCCTAACAGGAATATTCACACTGCAAGCAAGCACTGTCTGGGACACCAAAAAACCTGACCAGACTGTAATATACTGCTGAGTCCCACTGCCTAGTAACACCAGACTGTAATATACTGCTGAGTCCCACTGCCTAGTAACACCAGACTGCAATATACTGCTGAGTCCCACTGCCTAGTTACACCAGACTGTAATATACTGCTGAGTCCCACTGCCTAGTTACACCATACTGTAATATACTGCTGAGTCCCACTGCCTAGTAACACCAGTCTGCAATATACTCCTGAGTCCCACTTCCTAGTAACACCAGCCTGTAATATACTGCTGAGTCCCACTGCCTAGTAACACCAGACTGCAATATACTGCTGAGTCCCACTGCCTAGTTACACCAGACTGTAATATACTGCTGAGTCACACTGCCTAGTAATACCAGACTGTAATATACTGCTGAGTCACACTGCCTAGTAACACCAGACTGTAATATACT